>JAPYZM010000166.1:0-62821 GCA_030522845.1 Psyttalia concolor
AAATTACGTAATTTCTCGTTGTGTCGTTGCAGGTCTGCGGACTGATTGAACATTACAAGGATCCCTCCTGCTGTATGTTCTTCGAGCCAATGCTGACAATTCCACTGCATCGGAATTTTGCATTTCCCCTCCAGCATCTCTGTCGAGCTGTCATCACAACGAGAACAACTTACGATGGTATAAACAAGTTACAGCTGCCAAAGACACTTAAAAGTTATCTGAAAGAGTATCATTACAAGCAGAGGGTGCGGGTGAGACGATTGGACAGTGAAAATGATATGATGGACAGCAGATCCATTTCTTATCTACCGGTGATTTGAATATCATTGGGGGGGATCATTCATCGATTATTTTATTGTGAATATTTCAATTGCGCGCGGGGAAGGGGGGGGGGCAGGGGGGAGTGGAAAAATGGGAATTGATTTTAAGGTGAATAACAATCCGATGTAAATCGGGCAGAAAAAAATATTTTTTTATTTCTGGAAGGTATTTTGAGCCACATTTTTTCATGTGCAAAAAAGAAATCAATTAAAAAAAAATAATTGTTATGGAAATACAGGAAAAATAGCCCTCAGTCACTTAACATTTTCTCCTAAAATCACGCAGGGAAATGCAATTGAAAAAGATTCCCTGTTTTTTTTTTTAATTCGATTTTAATAGTCTCTGATGAATAATTTTGAATCTGTTGTAGCCATTTGCCCAATTTTCCCACTTCCCCACAACAATTGAGGATGCAATTGTCATTGGAAAATCATTGTCATCATCCTCGTGTGTTTTATTATCGATATAACATCGAAGAGAGCATTGTTTTGTTTAAAGAGTTGATAACCAAGGATTTGTAACGTTCCAGTCTCAGTAGAGGGCCGCGAATAATGAATCGTCTCTTTTTTCGGGATCAATGAACTTACATTTTATGAACTGTCTGAATTTGATTTTGAATTAACTGGATTAACTCGTATTGTAATATAAATTAATTCAAAGAATTTTTTAATTGACTTAGAATAATGTAATTATCTACCCATTCTTCAGAACCTCCTGATAACTAATGATTAAACAACAGAAATTACGAAACACTAATCAAGTTATTTATTAATGAGGTTCGTTCAGTCCTTTCATCCACAAAAATAAATTATTCACTCTCGAAACGAGAATAAAAATTGAAAAAAAGCAATTTCTTTATTTGGGGCCTGTCTTCTCTACTGGAACTATCTGTAAAAGTTTATTTGCATTCTAGAATGGATGACAGCTTTTAGATGATAAGAATTATTAACAGTCTCCAGACAGTATTGGAAGGTAGTAAAGGGTACCCATATGTTAATCACAAATTTTTCCATTTAATTGATGAGTTACATCGCTAGAGCGTGAATTTATTACTCAACAGAACGAGAAAAGCTTTACTCCATAACGTGATTATTACTTTAAACATCGTGCTCATGATTAACGATTATTTAATTCATTGAAATTGTGAAAATAACTCTTCCCAATGATCGCGTTAATTACGTGATACATTTATTATTAATCCTATCGTGCCTACTTCTATTATCAATAATCGAATCATGTATGATGTGTATGTATTATTAATTCATTTGTTGGAAAGTGGTGAGTGATTTTTCTTCGAGTGAAATTTCATTCGAATATTGTGGAAAATACGGAATAATGTGAATTAACAAAAAGAAAAAACAAAGAGGTTTTATTTTTATCGATGAAAATTAAAGTTTAAAATTCATTAGGAAAATTTAAGGAGTAGCCTAAGAATGAGGTAATTGGCAGCTAATTAGCGATAATTAATCGAGGGTAATGAGAAATTAAAACGAATTGTTGAATGAGTAATTATTGGTTTCTTCTGTCGTTAATTATTTCAAATGATTTTGGATGGAGAATTGATATTTATTGATCATATATTCGTGAAACTCGGACCAAGGCTTCTACTTCTGTTGCATCGATTGTGAGTAAAAATAATAGACGGAAATTGAAATTTTAAAGAGGAAAAATCGAAGTGATTATGAGCGTAGAATATTCCGAGACTAATGAACAAAATGAATTTGTATAAAGAACTAAGTTAGTAATTCTATCCCTGTTGAAATAAAATTAAAAAAAAAATGAAAAGTAAATTGTTGACGATGTCGGTATTAAAATCACCGCCCAAAACTTACAATTAAACAAAAAAGACTGAGAAATAAAATCATTGATTATTGCCAAAATATCTGTATTTAGCCTGATTTTCGATATAACAAATTGATAGAAGAAAATGATGAATAAATTGTCACAATTTTATCATTCAAGCAATATAGGTATGAAGATGTAAATAATGTAGGTTTATTCTATTGCAAGGTCTGCCAGTGTGCACAGGTAGTTTGAGTAATTCATGTTAACAATTGTAATTATTGGTGAATAAATAAACTTGTGGTAGTAGGTAATAATACGTTGTAGTTGAATAGGAAGAGGAGTCCAAACATTGTGAGGAAGAAGATATCTTGGAGATTTTTATTGAGGAAAATATTTTTATTATTTTTACTTTTGCACTGACTTCTGTTAGTTTAGACTTTCTACTTTTTTTTTTTGACATATATTTCGGCATTTTCCAGAGATAGGAAAAATTGGGTAGACCATTTTTTGTAGCTCTCGATTTCCCCCACAAAAAATATCGGTACACAAATTTCGCTATTTCTATCGGATGGCCAGCTATGTGTTGCAAATTAAAGTTCAATTGAAAGATGAGAAAAATGAACGGTCAAAACCTCAGAAGTGGCAGAGTGAAATGAGGTCATCTCTCGTCATCTCAACAATCTTTCAATACGTAAAAAAATCAAAGGAAATGCATTGCAATCGAATCGTTCAAACCAAAGATATTAAACATTACGTACAGTTCATTTTGCTCAGCCTTTCATTTTGTTAATTTTCGGAGTAACAGCCTTAGGCGTTTATTGTCAAAGGATACTCATAAAATATCTCTCCCACTTGGCTACCATGTACAACTCAGTGACAACTGTATATCTGAAGTACCAGTAGGCAAAAAAAGAAAAAATACTGTTGATAATTCCGCCCATTGCCTCGTCAGATGCTCCTTCCAACTGATCCTTTTTCTTCTTTTATGTTTCAATTATGTGTGAATTTTCACTCCCACTAACAACTCCTGGCAATTTGAGGTTATACCAAGGCCCATGCACAACAAGAAATGCTCACGACTGCTGCGGCAAGCTCCCCCCACTCCCGCCCCATTTTTTTGATAGGAAAAAAAATCAGATTGTGAATATTTGTGCAATGGGAGAATGAATATCGTCCATTGTTTCCATAGAGTCTCGTGACTAGTGCCTAATTATTATTGAAATCGCAACAATGTCGGAAAGCAAACAAAAAAAGATTGTAGTGACCGGTTTTGGGCCGTTTGGACAACATACTGTGAACGCCAGCTGGGCTGCTGTCAAATTATTGGAGGAGAAATCGTCTAAAAAATTGAAAGATCTTTACAATATTGATCTGATCATCGAAGAAGTCCCAGTTATTTATGATCACGTGATTGCGAGGATCCCTGAAATTTGGAAGGAGCACGATCCACTTGTAATTAAAGATCTTGACAGTAAATCGTTGAAACTCAAAACATTTTCATTTACACATTACTTTTGTGTAACATTTAGTCCCCATTTTTTATTAAAACAATTGTTTTTGCTTAATAATTCAGTAAATCATCAAGTCACTGACCCATGATAGCAATACCAAGTGCAAGACGAAAATACCGAGGAAATAATGACAAATCAAAGACAATTTTCTAACCAAATAAATTTGATACAACCAAATTTCAAATAAACAAATAAATAGTCGACGGAATTATCTGAAAAGATTTTTTATTCCCTTTTTGGTCAGTAGATTTCTTTCTTTTTCTCATTAAACTATTATTTTCAGTTTGTTCTACATGTGGGAGTCTCTCACAATGCAAAATGTCTAACGCTAGAGAGCAATGCCTACAGTAGTGGATACACGAGAAAAGATGTCATTGAAAAATGTCCGAATGACAGTGGAATTGCATGTACCAGGCTCAATGTCGGCCTGGATGTCAACAGAATTTGCCAAACTCTAAGAGACAAATTCGACTGTGTCGCCTGTGTGTCAGACAATGCTGGCAGATATCTCTGTGAATTTACGCTGTATCAGTCGCTAGTTATCAAGCAACATCGAACATTGTTCATTCATGTTCCCGATTTCAATTGTTATTCTTCGGAGGAGACTGAACGTGGAATTTTTGGCATCATCTGCTGTGTAATCGAGAGTCTTGAAGAATAATTGAATCTTTTTGATACTTGAATGGTGATTCCATTTACTTTGACAAGTATTTTGTATTATACAAATTTAGCAAAGTCATTTGTATTTTTTTATCGATGTTTCAAAGAAAAAAAAATATAGTCAGCAACTTTAAGACCATATAATCCACGTTTATAGATCAAATTCCCAATGAGCAATTTGTCATCGATGTCATGAGCTACTGAATAATCTCTGAATCGTTGAAATACTTCCTATTTTTATAAATTAAATAATTCGAAAGATACCTTTTTCAGCGTTGAACATAACAAATTAACTTTCTACGACAATTCGTCAACGAATCTTCGACTCCTGTCTTTATACGAATGTTTTTAAATAATTGTAACTTCAAATTCTTTGATCAGCAGCAAAGAAAATCATAAAATAAACAGTAACTTCCTGTCGGAAAAATATTAATGCGCCTCATCCTCTCCTCATTATCGTATTCCTCTTAAAACTACTCGCAAAATCCTTACCGAATCAGGACTTCCCTGCCTCGTGGCCGACTCGAATATCTCGAATCCTAAGAACTATTCCCCGGGCTGAGAATGTCCTGAGTTTCCCCAGGAATCGAGTTCTCTTTGTCCTCCTCGACAAGCTCCTCGCTCCTCACTATTCTCTTTTTGGAAGTCATGTCTTCAGTCTCCTCACCACTTTTTTGTTTCCTTTCTTCTTCTCCATCGACTTTCCCCTCCTCACCGGCAATAATAATGTTGTTTTCAACCAAAGGCGTGCAATGTTTTTCCCCATCCTCAGGCGTAGACGCAGGGGTTTGTGAACGATTGTCGTCATCTACAGGTTGAGCCCTCCCTTCGACAGGGGTCTCTCCCTCTCCTTCAATTCCGATTTTGGTTTCGGGAGTAACCACTTCGGGAGTAACCACTTCGGGAGTAACCACTTCGGGAGTAACCACTTCGGGAGTAACCATTTCGGGAGTAACCACTTCGTCGCTAGATTCCTTAGGCTCCTCGGTATCAACAAACGTCGCCTCCTCAGTCGAGGAGCTCTCCTGTACGCAATCCTCATCCTTCTTGTCCCCTTCGCCTGCTGGATCATTCAGAACTGCACTTTCTTCTTCAATATTTTCCGGATTTTCTTCTGCTCGGGCTTCCGATCCAGGAATGACAGCTGTTCTCTGTCTCTTGGCACTTCTTGTCTGTAATTAAAGAACGTGAATTGACGAGTGATTTAAGAAAACACTCGGTGACACTCATTTTATTTTTTTTCTACTCAACTTCACTTCAGTTTTAGTTACTTACGGATGAATATTTTGGGGGAGATATTAAAATATAAATCTCAATTAACTAAAGAACTTGATGAGTCCTCTGAAGATATTTAAGGGACATAAACAAATGTAAGAAACTTTCCAATAATTGTTGTGCATTCACGAAAAGAAAAATACCACAATTAACGCTTGAATAGGAGATCACTCACTGCTCTCTTGCCACTGGTCTTCTCAGCATCATTGTCGGAGGCGTCAGCAGCATCAGACAGGGTGTCATTCTCACCTCTACTGGAGTCATGCTCCTTATAAATTCCTCGGGGTCGCTTCGTCCCTCTGCTCCTCGTGTTATAGCCCGGCCCCACGCCCTTCTCGTCGTCTTCATTAGAGGATACCTTCCTCTTCCTCGAGGCCACTTTCCTCCTCTTTGGCTGCTGTATCACCTCCTCGTCGTCATTCGTCGATGATTCTTCCCTCTTCTTCTTGGAGGTCCTCACTGGCTTCTTCTCCTCGAAGGAGCTGTCCTCCTCTGCTTTCATTAGTTTCGCAAGCTGAAATATCAATTTGAAATTTGCGGTTTGGGAACAGAAAACATTTCTCAATTTTCATCAAAAAATTTAAGTCCACAGAATTTTCTCAGTGAGATATCGATGAAGGAAATCAAAATGAATTAATTGAATTAACGTTGTTGAACATTCACTCAAATCCCCCCAATCAGCTAAAAAAATATTAATAATTCTCGAATTCCACTGGAATTGTTATAGAACTTTACCAAGAATAAAAACCTTTCAATTAAAATCCTAGACTTCAATTTAATTATTGCACAAGTTCTTACAAAGGCATTTCGTTCCTCTATATTCTTCTGTATCATCTTCTCGTACTCAGTCATTTTGGGCCCCGTCTGTTTCTTTCTCCCAACTTTCGTTGCCTTTGCGTTGCCCTTCTGCCTCACCTGGACAGCCCTTTTCTTCCTCTTCTTCGTCTTCACCTCGTCGCTATCTGTCTCTGATCGTGAGCTCTCTGGTAGGTCTGACGGTGAGCTCAATGAAGTCTTCGAAGATCCAGATCTCTTGGAGGAAATCGGCGAATTAGATGGCGATTTGTATTTCACCGGCCCCTTCCTCGTTCTAGCGCTCCTCCTGACAGTCACATCGACTCCCTCAGGCGATCCACTCCCCTTTTCCTCCTCGTTCCGGCTGATAGCAGTCTCATCATCCTTAACAGCCAGAATCTTCAGCATTCAGATCAGATAAACAAAGGCATAACGACGAGAATTTCAATAAATGTTAGGAAGTCAAGAGAAAAATGAACTTATTCAATCGCCAATATCTCCAGATCGACAGAGTGAAAAACAAGATTTTTTTTTCCTTTTGAAGCTGATTTTTCAGGCTTCAAAGTGAGACCTGATTCGTCCCCATCCCATCGTTAGAACAGGAGATATTGAGGATTTAAGAGGTCCCTTCTTCCTTGTCTTCTCCTAGAATTCTCTAAAAAAAAAAATCACGGCATTTTCACTCACAACTGCTGAGTTCCTCGGTTCCTCCGCTTTTGCCGACCGACTCTTCCTCCAGGTTACCATATTTACTCTTCAGAATAAATAAATAGAACTGCAATCTCTTGAAATGGATGGAAACCTCTGCAAAACTTCGACTGCGAGTGACCGTTATTCCCAAATTTTTGATCCTTCAGTCCAACGCAATACACTACGAGAGACAAAGGATCCCAATCCAATCAAATCCTCGTTCTTATCAGCTGCACTTGCGCTCGGCATTGGGGGAGACTGTCACGCCAATGGCATTCCTCCAATGAAATTCAAATGTTCGAATAATTCGAAATTCAAATTGGAAATTTTAGAAAAATTTCTATTCAACATTTCCTTATTTTTCACCGTCAACTTCATTTTCATCTTTTGTTTAAGGACATCCTTCGATACTTCGATCATTAAAAATATGAATAATAAATTTTTAACAACAAAAGATGATTAATAACGTCATTCTAAAATTAGTTGAATATTTTTATGATGTTTCTTGAACTTAAGAGTGAAATTATGATTTAGAATTTCACTGAAAGTGAAAAGAACTAATGCAATTTTTTTTTTTATAAAATGATAATTGATTTATTAATGGATTAATGATCGTCAGTTGGAGAATTCTTTAATCACTGTTTCTTTTTTGGACGGAGAATTACGAATCACTTTTGTGAAATTGTGTTCTCACTGGTGTGATATTATTTTTCAATTCTCTGGAATAAGGTTTTCTCAACATTTCCGCCACGTGCCCCATCTGAATTGTGCAGTCCAGGTGGAGATTGGGGGGGAGGAGAGTGCATTCACGCTCAAATATTGATGCCAGTCCCTCCAGGAGTTCGACGAATCCCATCGACAGGGCTGCACGTCGCAATCTATTCAACTCCTGTAGGAAAAATTATGACAAATTATCATTATATTAACTAATAATTAACTCTTAAATATTTCATATAAATTGAATGGTCCTTCTGTAAAAGGAGTAGAGATACGCGGTGATGACATCTTCCGCATGTTGCTCTTATCACCAAAAAGAAGTCATTCATGATTTGCACTTCAGAGATGTCTAACAAATTAGAGGAAATATTGATCAGGGAATGGCTTCAATTCCCACGAGTTCATTCGATTTTGTGTCAAAATTCACGCCCCCTCACCTTATAAAAATTCTGGGTCTTCTCTGGTAGCTTTCTGGCATGCCTCAGGATCTTCTGAATATCCGACTGCAGTCCAACTTGTCTAATCCAGGACGGGGCATTCTGTGAGTAACTTCTCTTCTCAGCTGGCTTCAACGGAAAGCTCAGGACCTCCACACTCTTCGAGGCTGCGTCAGTTGTCCCCAAGTTGTTGAAATTCCCCAGCCAGGGAACGACGTCGCTGCCTGGCTCCAGCAGTGTCAGCATGAGATTCGATTTTTTCTTCGTGTCTGCCCAGGAGTAGATGAATCCGTACCAGTTGGTGTTTAATAAACACAGGGCGGCCATATTTTCTACCTGTTCGCGATATGATTTTGACGTGACGAAGAGAAATAAAAATACAACTCCAATTTTGTATTCGTCTAAAATAGGTAATTTAATTGTATGCGAAGATTGAAGGGGTCGTAATAATACCTTCAGTGCTCCATGAAGTAGTACGCAAAATGAAGGCGATTTACCCTCGTCCCCGTTGTCTTCCGCATCAGAATCTTCATCCAGGGAAATGCCCTGCATGCTTGGAGTTTTTTCAGTCGGCAGGGGAAGAATCAGATGTCTAGATATCGAGCTTGGACTTCCTACGTCTGCTACTGAGATAAAACCACAAATTTCTAGGGTTTTTGAGAGCGTCAAACCCGAGAGCAACTCAAAATCCGTTTTCTTTGTGTACGACTGGAATGCAATATTTAATTATTTAATTAATTCATTCAGTTTTGAAGTGGTAAGATTCATCTAATTCCTCCAATGAATTTCTCATATCAGAAAAAAAAAATGAGAATGGAATTAAAGACAGATGAAAGACAAATACCATGGGAGGAGGAGACAGGAGAATTTTAGATCCCAAGTGTCCACACTTCAGATATCCTTGAAAAGAAACGTAATTAGACTCTGCCAATTTCTGGAAGCAGCTGTTGACATTGGTCTTAGAAAGTTGTCCTTCAGGTACTAGAACTCCACTCTCTCCACCAGCTAAATCCACCAATCGTTGATAGAGGGGCAGTCCATACTTTAGTCCAGAGTCTTGTGAAGCTGCGATACAGACGACATTGAGTTTCCCCGGGTAGGGAAAGGGCAGTGGAAATGGATTGGACTCTCTCTCGAGATGCATATTATTTAAGGAGTGTCCCAGGGACATTGGCCCAACCCCTGGATTGCCATCAGTGATCAGAATTACTTGGCAGGCGGTGGTATTCCCCCACTCGGACATGACAACCGTGTTAACTCCGTGGAGAGCAGTCTCTATACAAGTTTTATCCCGTTCTTCGATTGACTGCAGTCTTGATCTGATCATGTCATAGTCTCGAGTAAAGGGACACAGCATCTCGTACATTGATGAAAACACAACCAACGACACAAACTCTAATTTAGAATTCACTTGCAAATAATGAAGAAGATGATTGATGCCCTGGACCGCCAGATGATGCCTAGTGAGAGCTTCAGTGGAAGGTACATCATGTCCTGTTGTCACAGGACGTCTCATCGACAGAGAAACGTCGAGGGCTATTACTGTCGGCATTTTCGCGTCCTCGCCAATTGATTTTCCTCAATTGTCGAGCAAAAAATTAGTGGTTCACTCAACACTCGTGATCATCAGCTCCTCTCATCAACAAAGACACTAGCCACTCTCCAACTACTCCATTGCTACCCGGAATTCAGCTCCCAAATGTTTTATAAATTCACTTCAAAACTTAATTTAATAATATCTTACATTCACTGAGTCTTATTTTCGGAGCAACACTCAACATTGGAGTCAAATGAGGTTATGTTCCCCAAGTGCTATCACTCGTGAACGCGTGATGTAGTGGAACATGTCAAAAACTCATTAATAATTACACAAGACCACAATGATAATACCTGTTGTCCTTATTAATCTCTCAGAGCGTGACAATTCATTTTTTCCAAGTCATGGAGGATATTTGTAAGGACGTTATTCTCTGCAAGGGTGAGAAGGGACTGAACGAGGGTCCAGATTCCTATATAACGACGTTCGAGGGGGCTGGCTACAGCTGTAGAGTCCTCTCCACTCTGTCTTTCACATTTGTGAACACTCAGAAATTACGAGATTACTTGGAGACACCAGAATCTTACTCCGGTACATATGATAATTGAGAGGATGGTTCGGACAATCAGACAAAAAAATTACTTGTGCCAAGGAAATTGCCCAATCGCAAGAGAATTCAGCCATTTTTAATTGATAGAATCGTTTGATTCATGAGACTTAACTCATAGAATTAGGGCCAGTTGGTCAGAGGATGTTGAAGATTTTATGTCTATCTTAACTGTGACTGCTTCTGCGATTACACCGAATCTTATGTTTTTTTGTCAATTTCAGGATTAATTTTCACAAGTCAAAGATCAGTGGAGGCCGTCAGACTTTCTATCCCAGGTGACTCCCTGACCTTCTGGAGGGAATTGCCGTGCTATTGCGTGGGCCCAGCAACCGAGAATCAAGCAAAAAATGTTTTTGAATTCTCCAACTGCATGGGCTCGCAGAGTGGGAGTGCCCAAGAGCTAGCGAAGTTCATAATATTGCATCACAAAAACCGGGACAAGCCACTGCTGTATCCCTGCAGTGGGATCGCTAGTGAAACACTTCAGCAGATGCTGGAGGAGAGAGAAGTATTACTAGAGAAAATAACAGCCTATGAGACACTCCCCGCGGAGAGCCTGGAGGATGATCTGCTGGGAATTCTCAAGAAGCCCCAGATAGTGGTTTTTTTCAGTCCATCGAATGTCAAAAATGTGCTGGCCATTGCTGAAAAGAATAATTTAACTGGTAAAATGAGACCTGTAGCTATTGGTCCAGTGACTGCTGAAGCAATCAGAGATCGAAGACTCAGAATTTATGCCACTGCAGCTAAACCAGACCCTCAAAGTCTTCTGAAATCCATTCGAGACGCGCAGATTGGGACTGCTGATGAGCGATCCGAGCAGCATGACATGTCAGGTGACTGTCAGTGACGACCATATCTTGGTGACCTGACAGGTTTTCATTCCTGACGTCACCGCAAATTTTTACTGCGGATTAATAATTATCCAAATGCGTACCAAATTGTGATGAAATAGTTTATTGAAAAAAAAATTAGATTATTGTCAGTCATCCACTGATGCTCTTGATAAATTTCTTATGGAAATTATAAACTGAGTGGGAGAACAAGTCGACGATTTTTTCAAAAATATCATTTATGAAATTAGACTTCCATGGGTAGTTCAGCAATAATTTTGAGGACAATAAAATGAAATCCCATTTAGTGAATTCGAATGAATGGAAACCCAAAAATCCTAAATCTTTAACAACACAAAAATCTCCAGTGTTTCCTCTCCTATAAATTTCACAACAAGTTCACCAAATACTTGAAAAAAATTCAAATATGCAATTATTCCAGCACCAACAATTTTCCCTCCTTCATATCGAGAAGGATTTCAACAAATTTAATATTTTGTAGACCCCACATTCTCTCCCACAATATTCCCCACTTCACTCATCCACCACGACAACAGAACAACATCAGAAAAATCCAAATATTAAAAAAAAAAATGAATAAATCAAACCATAGAAAACCTCGCGTAAATCTCCTCAATACCCTCCCGGATGTCCAACATTCCCCATCAAACAATTGAGTTCAGCCCCGACAATGGTCTCCTGGTTGGCATAATAAGGTTCCCTAGGATTTCCATTATTATACTTCATCTGCACAGCAGTCTCATAATCAGGGGCAGGTCTGTAGGAGGGCAGCAGTGCTCGCAAATTGCTCAACTCCGTCGAGGAGACGGAGACAGGTGGATAGGGTGAGGTCGAGAGGTCGTTGTAACTGGTCCACCTCATGTCCTCCTGGATCCTCCCCTCGAGCTGGGCCGAGGTGGCCTGCTCAGTGGACTCATTGCAGTCAGCCCCATCGCTCTCGAAGTAGCTCGTCAGTCTCTCGCAGGGTCTCGCCTCCTGGTGTTGCATGTAGAACGTATGCTGAGCAATACAGAGTCTCCATACGTACTTGGCATTCTTCGATTCACTGAATAAAAATTGTTTCGCCTCTTCATGTTCAGTCTGGCACTCTATCCTAAATGTTTTCTTATGATTAATGACATTGCTGATGTCCTTCCACCTGTAGAACTGGGTGGTCTGACTGCCAGGGCTGACAACCATGATACCATTGATGGAGATCCCGAGGATCACTTGATTGTTCCCCTCGTCCTTGGCCGCAAATGTCTCATGACCGTAGCCCTCCAGCTGCATTGCAATGGAGATATACAATTCCTCAGCAACAGCTTGAGTCACTCCTGACAGACTTTTGTACTGGCAAATTGCCGACGTCAACAACTCCTCCCGTCCCCCTTCCTCCGTATCCAGAACAATCTTTGGGAAGAGATTGTACTGTTGGAGGCACTCGACAGTGTGCCTAGTGGAGTCGTAATTACCGAACTCTGCTTGCATGGAGTAACTGGCGAGAAGTGTCGCCTGTCGGGCATTGCACTGGGTCCTTCCCTCGAGAACGTCCTGCTTCAGTTGGAGATAGTAGTGATACCTCGTCATCTCGTCCTGGATGAGTTGAACGTCTGTTATGTAGTACATTACGCGGAGATAGAGGTTAAAGCCTTTGGCCTCCTTCTCCAGCTGGCGTTTAAGGGGCTTGTCCACGTCGATCCAACGGAGGGAGGAGTCACTGTGCCTCCAGATGTACTGGAGCCCGAAGAACTCGGGCTGGGCGAGACCCAGACGCTGAATTGTGTTGTCCAGGCACTCCTGGCCGAGGCTCTCCAGGGTGAGGGTGCATTCTATCGAGGTGCGGTCTAGCAGCTCCACGCAGATGACGTACTGGTTCTTGGAGACTACGTTGTATTGACGGGATTTCTTCAAGTGGAATTTGAAGGGCATCTGCAAGGAGAACAGTGGGAATAGTTGACGAAGATGTTTGTTTTATTTCTGAGACAAAAGATCCATCTTCTTTTTGCTACATTTAATTATTGTAAAATGAGAATTGTTAATCATTAAAAGCAGACAACTCAGAAAATAACATAGAAAATTTCTATCCAAGAATAGTAATGAAAAATTCATATGTATTGACTATTATCCATGTAGTAGCTCTTAGTGAAATATAAAATAACATATCCACCAATTTTTATTGACAAAATAAATGGGAAAAAGCGTGGTTAAACTACACAAACTTTCATTCCCTGAATTGTCATGCTCCGGAAGATGATACCAATGAATCTAGTGTCGTGGATATTTTTGGATCCTCGGGGGAGGATTATTTTGATGTCTCACCTTGATGAAGACCTCTCACTCGAGTTTGTCGGAATTTTTTCTGATTGTTTATGTTCCTGGTCGATCACTCATTCTTGATACCAATTTTTACGCTGCTCGATGTTCTCTTTACATCGTTCACTCTCATAATTTACAATTTTTTTTTATTGTTCACCGGTGGTGGACTAATTTTTGACAAAATTCCGGGGAAATTTACACTTCTAGGAAGTGTGGCGATTCGAGGGAATAACAGTCCGGAATCAGTGGACTGCGCATTCTACCGCGCATATGCAAAATGGCGATCGGACGCTGGCACACTCTGATACTCGGAGAGGCGTTGCGACGCAGAAAATCATTGTTTAATGGTTTTATTGTGGAAATTGAGGTTGCTGCGATGAAAATCTTGACAAATCAGATACAGCGTGGACAATAATCACTGGTAATGGTAATAAATTAATCATATAATGTACATTTGCCACGAGACAAAGACTCCTATCGTCAGGGACAAGGTTATCCTGTGCATTGTTGGGAAAGTTCAAGGCTAAATTGTAAAAATAATGTAAACAATGACACTATGAGTTAATAATCATTGCTGGGGATGATCGTAAAATTGAAGGACCTCCTGGTGTACCAGTGCACTCAGGAGACCCTAATCCTCAAATCCCCCCTGTAATTATGGGACGCTAAGGGTGGGGGAGTTTCATGAAGTGCAAGAATCTCAACTTCTAACCTCACCGATTTCTCCCTGAAGCCACAAGATGGAGTTTGCTGGAGAATTCTGGACAATGGACAATAATTTTAACAATTCAGTTCTGTTTATTGACTTTTTAATTCGTTGGAAGTGGATTTGAGGACGAAGTGAGTGAAAATAGTGAATGTGGACATTTTTGTGGGGATTCTGAAGTGAAAGTTGGGAAAGTGATCCTGGGGTTTCATTATTGCCGATGACGGCTAAAGGTGGTTTTATTTTTTTTATAAATGTGCTTTCGTGAATAGTGTGGACAAAGTGAAGTGCAGGAGGAGGACCATTGAGGGCAATTGGAGGACATCTCCAGAGGCAGTCCTGCGTTCCAGTGCCGGTAAGTCCCATTTATTTTTGTCAATATTGATGGAAGACGAATTAGAAATTGCGAATTTATATGATAATTTCCATCCTTTTAATTAATGCGAATGTCGTTCGGATTGAAATGAAATCATTTTATTCGGAACTAGAGAACTCCGAATTAAACCAGCGTCAAAATTTCCAAATTATTATTCTCAATTATTAACATCCCCTGGGAATGGGGAAGATAATTGAAAGGATATGCGACAATCGAGGAAACTTTCAGCCTTCTTACTTGATATTGAAGATAAAAAATCCCATCTGCGTGTACCACATCGCAATCAGAAAGAAATTAAAAGACAAACAACCGCATCCCCATCACGTGGACCCCTTAACATCGAGCGACTCCCGGTAGATAATAATAAATCTGTCTAATTATTTGGGATCAGTATCACCACAACAGACTGGAGTCATTGGTAGCGAACCCAGCGATTAGGCACGACTCCCTCTAATTTTCGGCAATTCCCCAGACATAAATTATCACCAATCGATTAATCGGGATTTACAATTTATGCCTGACTCCAAGACTAGGAAATCTCGACAAAACAATTTTTTTCGTCAATGTAGGGTAAATAGATCTGCATGAAAGGACGTACTGAGTGCATGGGACCAGAGGTCCAGGGCTTCGTGGCCCTTTGTCTTTTTAGTCAGTTCCTCTGCGGAATTTATCAACGCCAGACGTGTCCTCCCAGCGCTAAAATAAGGGGGTAATTTATTCCATTATTTGCTGGATTTATTATTTCAATTGTCCATTTCCAAGAGACAACAATTCATATCTGCAATAGTATGGCGACCCCAGCGAGTGTCCACTTGGTGGATTTCTCCTTGGTCTTCAAATTAAAAGTCCAAACATAAGTTGGCCCGCGAAATTTAGTCTTGTATACCGGACACTCGTACATATTCCTCAGCTCCTGTTTGTCCTGAGTAATGGCCTTGATGTATACAACAGGGACTTGGGGAAATAACTCCTTCAGTTTTGACTCTGCAATGGCTCCAACTTGGGTGTCCCATCGTGCCCCCTCCATGTATAAACTGTTGATGTAAGCACCTTCACGCGGTGGAGATGTAAAATCCTCCCTCTGTTTTTTCGTCACCTCACAATGCAAACACATTTTATCCAATGGCCATTGATTTTTCCTCGCCGTTTGCTGCATAATTGCAGTTAAGAACGACTGAGGATTAAAAAATCCACCAAGCCACACCGACGGCGGCAACTGTAACAACAACTCATGGTTAATTTATCATTAAAGTGCATTTGACAACATCCCACTAACATTGAAATCCGAAGTCCAATTAGCCAATTCAGTAATTCTGTTTAGCAGATCAACAAACCAACCAGTCAAGCCCAGACTCGAGGGATAAGCACGTTTCGTCCATGAGGGAGGTACATTATCCATAAATAAGTAGTTTTGCAGGTCCTCCATGTCGGCATTGATCGTTAGTTCTCCCTAGTGGTTGAATTCAATTACATTAATCAGTGCTGAATAAACACGGAGGGAGAAAATCAATTCTGTTGAAAAATTATACGTTACGTGGGAGAGTATTTGGTGAGGTTGGCTAGAGATATCGCCGGAAAAATAGAACTTTCTCGGTCAAAAATAGCAATAGCAAAATAAAAGTGAGATTGATTGAACATTTTTCAATTAATTTCGATGACTTTTGTCTAGTTATTTTAGCAAAAAAAATTAATAAAAGAATAAATCGAAAATTATCCAATCGGTCAGTAAAATTTCATGTCTGTTTAATAAAAATTATGTAAATTTCTGGGAAAAATTACTGTTTCTCAGTAAAAATCATTAAAAATTATCTAGACGTGCACATAATTTTTGTTAAAGGTTACTAATTTGACTAGGCGGTTGGGTATTATTTTCCGAACTTCAAAAATGCCACAAGGTAACCCGGAAGGGTAATATTTACAAAAAAAATTGACTCTGAAGGTCAATAAAAGAATCAAAATTTCTGTCTGGCTTACCTTCAACCCCAGGTTCAATTCATGAAGTGACCGCTTCAATTCGTTGCACAGTATATTCATCCTCTCGCACTCCTGAAAAGCGACTATAGTGAATGGCGTCAAGTCGTCTACTTTGCTCATGAACTCCTGGATATTAAATTCTTCCGGTAATTTATCAGCAAGATCCTCAATAATTCCTTTGACTTTGTCCTCCCTGGACAAACCACCTGCCGATGTATCGCCCGCGTCTCTCGGCTGCATTTCTAGAACGACTTTGAACAAATTCTCGGCGGTAGCCGTGAGGAAACCTGGGGCACGAGTAAAGTTTATCTAATTAATGAAATTATTCAAGTTGAATGTTTAATGATCATCCAATAGCTATTATACCGATTTCGGCGTTCGGGTGGAGGCCGTAGAGGATTGGGCTCTCGGGTGGGAGATAGTCATCTACATACTGGTGATAAGCAGTGTAATCGGTGTTTTGCGGTGCTAAGAAACCCGGAGCGATATAGAGATCGCCGTCGATAAGATCAGGCTGGAGATACTCCAGCAAATAGGTTCGACAGAGACGACGATCCCAGTCATCTGTTATGTGTCCACCGTACATTATTTCACCGAACAGATAGCGGAGATCCTCCCACGGTACTTTAGCGTTACTCTCCAGGTAATTGTGGAGAACCGAGACGCTTATTGTCAGGTCGCCGACGTTGAATGGATAGATCTGGAAAAATTTTACAATACGTCAGGGAAATTTTGTGTGACTAATGTCAATTGTTAATTTTTTTTTTCGCCCGGGTGACGAGAATTTAATATTCAAAATCTAGTATTTCTAAGGATGTTTATCACAGGCGGCCGAAATTTGCAGTAAACATTATTTAATTGCGTCACAAGATATCTAGACATTCGAGAAAATGATTTTTTTAGAGAATTATCGTTTGAGATATTTTCTAATTTGGCAGAACAATAAAATCACTTTAAACTGTGAAAACAAAAAAATGAAATGGCCCGTGACCTTTTTATGACGCTCATAAATTCGTCAGGTGTGGGGAAAAAACGACGGCCAGTTTCACATCTGTAATCTGGAATTTTCAATTTTGAGAAAATGTGAGGTCCTTTCAGGGGGGATAGAGATAACGTGCGAAATGTTCGGGGTAAACGAGATAGCAAACGGAGACAACTAGGAGAGGTACGGTCTGATAAGAGGGCTACAGCCGGAGGAGAGAAAATATTCTATGAATAAGAAATTTTGGCTTGAGTTTGGAAAAGGAGAATGGAACATGTCTTGACTATTGTAGTTGGAGTACTATTTTTACGCGGAAAGGGCTTTGTGAGGTTCTTTTGAATTGAAATCGTCCGGCCGCTAAGTCTAATTTCAATCGGGTCAAGCTCAAACTCGCGAATTATTTTTCTATCATAATTAAAGGGCAAAAAGAGGAAAAATAATTTTTTGTATTATGTTTATAATTAGAAATCTAGTTTTAGGATGAACTCTTGAGTGAGACGAAGATATTTCGATACTGAGGGAGATTATTCAATAAAAATTATAGAATAATTCACATAATCTGCTGCGAGAACATAAAAATTCTTGGATGTTTAAAAATTTTGACGCAACGTTCCAGCAAAATTCAACGACCTGTCGTTAATAAAATTGAGTTGAACTATCTTGTTTAAAAAAACTGAATAAAAATAACAGGGAATTAACAGAGGAAAATAACAGGGAAATTCGGGAATTTGATGGCATTTAAACAATTAGAGAATTGAGGTGGGGTATTTTTTGTTTAAAAATAAAAATCTGCAATTCCCGGAGTTAAAAAAAATTTATTCAAACGAATTTTATATTTATTAGACTCTACTCTATTTTATCCTGTGAAAACTCACTCGATTCCAGCCCTGGGGTCCGAATTTTCTTCTCTCAGCGACGACAGCATGATAATAGCACAGCGCAAAGAGAATACCTTTGAATTCTGACTCTTTGGAGCAAGACTCCAAAGTAGCCTGACTAAAATTGTCCAAAGCCTTGTGAATATTGGCGTGAATGCCCGTAGGTGGTTCATTCGTTATCTTTATGGCGGACTCTAAAATTCCCTGTTGACATGAAAAGCCATTTAAGACCCGATACATTGAAATAATAGATGATCCAGTGCACACTGGATTGGAATTTTTTCACCATACCTGGGGTATTATTGATTCATGGGGATCTGCACTGGCTTCTGCACTGATGAATAATCGATAGTCCATATGTGGGTGTTCGGACAATTGTTCCATTTTCTTCTCTAAATTTGCCAGCCAACTCTTCACAAGGTGAATATTCTGGAGTATTACCCAGTGGCCATCTCTCGCTGACATATCCATCGATTCTTCCGCCACTGGCTCTTGTCCTTGGCCCAATGATACGTTGTGGAAGTTCTTGCGGTCGAATGTGAAGCCCAGCTGTTTTCCTAATTTTTCTACGTCCTTGAAAAATTTTTTTCTTTTCGTATTACGAGGATGAAGGAATTCTATTGAAAAATCAAGTGAGCACAATTCGTGATCATTTATTGTCGTAAGACAAAAATGTCAACGACGAAATTTATGCCACAACAGATGTCCAAATAAATAAGAAGTTACTTATTCAGCATAAAATGTTATGGCAAAATTACTCGTTCGGTTTCAATCGAAGTCTCACTGACGAAATGAACTACATTTTCTGCTTAATCTCTTCGTGAGTGTAATCGTGGGGGGAAATTAATGAGTTGGTTAATTGATAATTAAATACTTTTAACGGATCCACTCCGGGCGACAGGATGAAGAATACCGGGGCTAGTGCACTAGTTTCTTCAAAGGATTTTTCAAACGGCGGCGAACGCGAATCAACGAATTTTGGGCTCATTTTTTCTTCCACAAAACACCTAAATTAATAGGAGAATAAGAAAATAAAATTACTCGAGATTGGGATATATTTTCGATGCATTGAATTCTTTTACTAAAAATTCTATCAATTTTTGGTGGATTCTTCGGAACAAAAAATCTAACGTGAGATTTTAGTCAATTAACAATTGAATTTTGAATATCTTTCACTTGACATTAAAAAAAATCTCAATTAGCCGTCTCTTAGTTTGAAAATTCGTTCCTTTTTTGTAAATGTTTTTCATTGAAAAATTTGAGAAAAATATGGAAACGTTGAGTAGACGATTTTTTATAAGAAAAATATGAGAGTATAGAAAATTGCAGGAAAATTTTAATCTCAATGATTTTTTCTATCCAATGGTTTCCTTTGCGCCTATTTATTAAACAAAGTGAACAGTCGAAAGTAAGCAGTCGAATTTTTCAATAAAGTGGAAGGTGCCCAAAAATTTGAATAAAATTATTAAACGAATTTGCTTTTTCTGTGACATTTTCGTCACATCGATCACATGAAGCTCAAATATATTGAAATTCACCTGATCCCATACGTCATTCTATCAAGCCTCAAACATCTTAAAATGCACAATCTCTGAAAAGCTGTTTTATTCTTCCACTCTTGTGGGAATTTTTCTCTCTCGGGAGTCTCTGACTCGACAAAATTTTTCCAACGTTTTGCAGCGCCCTCGATATCACGATCGAGATTCCGGAAATCGTCTATTCCGGTGAGAAATTTTATTCCACCCCAGCTGGTGTTGTTCAGAAAGTCGACAGGACTCTGGACATTCGGTTTATAGGGATATCGGAGAAGGAAGTCAAGTTCATCGGGCTGAATTTCATTGGTTTCCAGCAGTATCTGGAAATGTGGACCAATTGAATTGTCCCGTTTATTCAGACATTCAAGTATAAATAATAACACATCTCATAACATTCAATTCTACAGCAGTGGACATTAAGTTCATTAATTATAAGTGGACATTAGTTCATTAATTTTACAAATGATCCACGAGGTTGATCTGTAAATTATTCAATAGTTGTAGTAAAAAATCAGTGCATTTGATCTCAATAAATAAACAAACTCATTAATGAACTAATGAACTAATTGTTTCCCTGATTGAGTTTCTTTAATTTTCAAAATCATTTATTCACTTGAAGATCATTCTCTCTGGATTTTTTTTAATATAAAAATCAATGACTCTTTTGTGTCGATAAACGTTTTATAACTCGGGTATTTTCTATCATAAACTGCGATGGGCTTTTATCGGCGGTCCTAATAAATAAATTGGCTTTAAAATTGGTAAATAAAATGCACACCCGAATGGGGCTATTTAATAATTATCCATGAGATTAATTTGTAAATTTTTCATACGTTCCAATAAAAAATCATTGCATTTAATTTCAATCAGACATCAAACTAAAGGTCCAATCAATTTGCTGATTAATTTTTCGGAATTTTCGAGATCATTTGCTCTGGAAATTTTTCAATATAAAAATTAACGACTTTTTTGTGGCAATAAAAGATGTATAACTCTTATATTTTCCATCATGAGTTTCGATGGGCTTTTACTCGCAGTCCTAATAAATAAATTGGCTTTAAAATTGGTAAATAAACTGTACAACAGAATAGCCCGAGGATTGAACAACAATAAAAATACCAGAGAAACGATTTTCCAGCCACATTCCACCACTTTACTATCGAATGAATTTCACCGATATCCCACCTGAACAGTCATTTGACACAGGAATATAAGTTTATCACTCTCAAACAGTCCCCGACTCGTATACATAAAAACGAGATAAGTAATGCTATCAATCAGCAGGGCAACTCTCCTAGCGAGATTATCCGACTCCTCCGCAAATTTAATAGCATTTTGAAATACAATACTGAATGCCTTGAGGGAGAACTGATAGAGCATATTGATTTTGTGAAGATCGTTTAGAATGAAATACAGTAAGCTAGCTCTGGATGCCGCTGGACGATAGCATTCACGCGCCTCATCGATTTTCACAGCAGTCACTTTAGCCTCAGCAACTTTTATCCCAATCTCAGCAGCTGTTTTCTTTGTTGTCTCGAGATTAACGACCAGTGCAACATCACTGAGTATATTTGGACCAGCTGATGAGAGTCTGTGTAACAAATCGTCCTCCAGCGTTTTAAGCGTTATCTTGAACGTATTTTGCTGCTTAGTGAGCTCGGCCTTTGTATTTTCCAAGTCTGGACGCTCAGCCTTGACAACATCACCCAACAATTGTTCCTCCAAGCCGTCCTTGGTGACAGTAAAGTTTATCAGAGTCGTTTGTGCCTGCATCTCGGGTTTATAATGTGGATTTGCCAATTTAGTCTGGAGGATCAGACGAAACTTGGAACTAAAATCCACTTCCTTATCGCCGATCTTGATGGCACTGCAGTAAAATAAATTAATTCTCATCATCTTCTGATCCTTTTAATTAAATATACTTACCGGCCTTTTTTTATGAGCACTCTACCCAGGATTGGATCCAATACAGCATCAACAGTCTCCATGATGTTCTCCAGGAGGACAACGTCACCATTGGATATGGCAAATTCAATGCGGTCTAGATAATTTCTCTGGGATAGTCTCAGTACTTTCAGGTGCTCACCGTATGTCGTTTTAATCCATTTGAGGCCTTGCAATTGGGGGTCAATCATCAGTGGCCATCTCGCTGAATTCGTCAGGATTGTCGCATTTTCTGCTGACATTCGGTCAGCTGGTAGACCTAATTGAGTAGAATAGGCACGGACTTAGACAATAAAAGCTGTCTCATTCCGCTGGCGTATTGAAAGCTGGATTGGCAATACAGATGAATTGACTGTACCGTCATTGTTCCACTGTGCAATTTGCGCGTCGTCGGTTAACAAAGAGAGTGGATCTAAATCGAGAGTTCGGGGTATTTGGGTCTCCAATTTATCCAGGAAGGGTAACCAGTGGATGTTCAATAGATCTTGCCTGTATTTTCGTGTAAAACAACCGACGTATGATATAAATGCTGTCACCACGAGAACATCCCCGGGAATTGTTACACTGGACGATTTCAGCCTGGGGATTGATTAATTGATTCTTGTTGGAGGACAATTGACAGTGATTGAGAGCCAGTTTGGTGGAAGGGAATCGAATTTTTTGATGAAAATGTTCGGGAATGTTTGGGGAGATATTTTTAGGACACATTTCGTAAGGACATTCATGAGCAATTTTTCAGAGTTTTTTTTGGGATAGAAAATATCTCAGTTGTAGAAATTCCATATAAAATGCAATTTCGATTTTTTTTACGAAAACATTTTTTGTAAGCATTTTATGTAGAAAACTGGACAGTATGGCTGCGAAATATTTCATCTGAGTTGATTAAAAATTAGGGAAATTATCGACTGAAGTTCAGTAGTCGTTCTACAGAATATTCTATTGATATTCCCGAATTTTTCTCGAAAAAGTTTTCCTGCATTTTTTTTAC
This sequence comes from Psyttalia concolor, assembly GCA_030522845.1. NCBI lineage: Eukaryota > Metazoa > Arthropoda > Insecta > Hymenoptera > Braconidae > Psyttalia > Psyttalia concolor. The sequence continues at coordinate 22,871 of JAPYZM010000166.1, forward strand.
TGGAAAAAATGAAGTTTTGTAGAATTAAATTTTCTTTCCATTCGGGAGGACGATTTTATAATTTTTCGAATACGTACGAAGCGACAGAGTTAATCCATCTAATTTTCTCCGATGCAAGACCATTGACGAGTCTATTGGCGAGATCAATTGTCAAGGCAGTTGCGTCTGCCTCGTCCTGACACTTCTGTTTTTCACCAAGGGCTGTGCTCATTTTGGCCCCGAGGACCTCTAGTACTTTTTGCAATTCCTGAACATCGTTGCATGATTATTAACGCGATCAATAATTTGAGAAAACAAAAAAGTTGAAATCTCTCAATTTTCTCTGATGAAAAAATTATTTCACTCATCTTCACTGCAGGCATCTTTTGAGACTTTTAATTCGAAGGGCGTAAAATATTTCAAGTATATAGTAATTAATGATGCGCGCAAAATTCGTGTCATGTCAGATGACGATCGTATGACCCACATATACCGATCCACGACTGATCATGTACTGTCCCATGACAAAAAAGAGACCGATTTAATTTCTCCCAATAAAACAAAAACGTTTGAATCAACATTTCACTGATTAAATTAACTGATGGACAATCGCATGAGAGAACTCAACAGAACATGAGAAAAATTTCGTCAATTGACTAATTGTGATAATTAATGATTGATGATGGGAGGGTATTAATCACCGATAAACGGGACTGCAGTGCACTGAGTTTCTCCATGGCGGTTTTTAATTCAGCATTAGCCTGAGTCAATGCCTGTCTAAGTGGTTTAACGCTCTCATTGATATAATGAAAGACCATAATATTCTTGACCCAACTGCACAATCCAGCGGCCGCCTGAGACTTTGAGTAGATAAATTGGGGCTCAAATTCTGGGGTAAGAGGTGTATTAGTTATTGAATGGAAACGATATCAGAATGAATTGAAATATGAATGAAGCGTAAGACGTTGAGAGACAACCTTTATCATTGATATAGGGCTGTATGGCTTTCACAACGTCCGGATGAATATTCTCTTTGTCGTAATGCCGTAGAGCTGAGAGAAAAGCATCAGCACCGCCCATCATCGCTTTGCAGGCTTTCCAACTTCGATCCTTCGGGACTTTGCCCTTTGGGGAAAAGAGAACAAGTACGGCTTGTGCAACGTTTGCAACGGCTTCCGGTGGCGTGCCAAAGGATTTCAGTTCAGTTAGGTTGTTCTGTAACAATATCAAATGCTTAATCATTGGAGGCATCCTAACACCATTATCACGGATATATTACGGACGGAGTGATATTTCAACGATGATCCACCAGGCGCGAACTTATTTTACGGAAAGACTCCTAGTATTTTATAGTGAAAAAGAAAAGTTTGTAGTTTGTAGTTTGAGTTTTGCGCTCAAACTGAGATCGACGATATTCACTGACTCCTCAAAAACGCTTTTCAACCCTCGAGCACTCGCGCTATGGCCTCCGCGTCGCCGTTTTTCTAATTTTTATAATATCTCTTAAAATAGAAGGAATTAGGCTCTGCCTTTTTACAAGTTCCTCAAATAATATGTTCTGATGAGAGTATACACGCCTAGGTTGCCCTAAAATGACTAATTTTTTTTTTAAATCAATTTTTTTTGGTCCGCGGCAGGCGAAAATGAGCGCAGCGCTCACCACGCGAGCACTCGCGTAGTAGAAATTTGACGAGCAGGGTTGCCGACTCTCGTGAACTTCTGTAGTCTTTTGCCATATTTATTATATTCAAAGATGGATATGTGTTAAATATTTAGTGATACTTATTAAATAATATCAAAGATATTTGTTCCTTCCGAAGTTATAGAAATAAAGAAATCAAAAAGTTGTAGCTATACGAGGCGCGAGTACGGGAGGGGTAAAAGTGTACCAAATTTTCTCCAGTTTTCTTCAAGTATATATTTATCATTCTTGGGGATCGATTCATTACAAAAAATCAGTCTTCAAATACCCGCCTTTGTAGATAAAAAAATTCAAAACAAAAACAATCCTGATAACGTTCGGCTGGGGAGACAGCCGGGCCTTAAACAATAATTTTCCCCCCAATTGTCATTGCACAAGAAAATAAAAAGTGATATGACTTACTTTATTGAGAGTGTCCAAAGCAGCCTCAGCTTGGCGTACAGCTGGCTCTGCTTTCGCCAAATCCTCATCGCATCGTTTTTGCCTCTCAGATACCCTCTCCTTAATCTCCGCTATCTTCACTTCCTCCTCGGAAACTTTGTGAACGCAATGGAGAACAATCAGTCCCGTTATACGTCTATCCTATTCCTTTTTCCCCTCGTTTCCCCACCGAGTCTCAATGACACTCCTCAGTAACTTTTCGTGCAATCTAGTGAGTTTGTTACCTATCGCTTTCTCCACTTCCGCTTTTGTGTTCTCCTCCGTCACCTCAGCCAAGATTTTGTCAGCAATCTCGTTCTTCTTCTTCAAGTCAACTTCCTGAACAGCTAAAATCGCTTTCAGTTCGTCTACCTGTGAGGGATTTTATATGAAAAGTGAGAGCAAGTACGAGTTGGATTAGTTGGTGCGAGAAAATTGAAAATGGCTTTTATTCTCTGCCCACTTCCTCCCTCTTTATCTCTCTACCTCCCCCTCCCTTCTAGAGCCTATCGATCTTTCGCATCTGGTGGAGGAATTGTTTGGTACCTGTTCGGCACAAGAGGCCAGTTTCGTTAATCCGTTCTCCAGTCGTTCAATCATCCCTCGGGAGTTATTTATTTTCTCAGTTAATAGTTTTGAGTACAGGGATATCTGCTCGAGAAAGGATTTTGGGGTTGTGTAGTTGTATCTCCTCTCATTCGCGAGGTAAATCTCAGATATTTCGTTGACGCTTGAGTGAACGTGAGACATGAAACGGGAAACGGAACGGCGGTATTGACGTGGCAGCTCCTTCAGCTCCTGCGGAAGGAGGTTGTAATTTTTTAATGAGAGCTCGTGGATTTTTTTTTTTTTCTTTCACTGAGAGGAATGAGTTGTCTTGGGGACAAGAGCCATAGTTGAATATTTTCTCATTGTTTATATTTGAGAGAAGCAAGTACACTGTGAGTAAAAAATACTTTTGACAAAAAAAATTTAATTAAACATTTTCTTGTTAATTTAACGACATGGTAATTTCGGGATAAATTAGATTACATTGAACGCGTGCGGTTGGTCAGTCAACAACACCGGCTGCCTCCATTAGGCATTAAATTCTGAAGGAATTTAGAATTTTCCCGTGTTCAACTGAAATTCTTATTGCGATCGCTCGATGACCACTTTCATTATCAAATTGAATTGGAAAAATTTATTCCTTTCGACAGGAGATTACGTAATAGCGATCCTGGTAAAGACAAAATGCTAGATAGAACGCAACTGTATGAAGTTATATGAAGGACGTCATTTCTAGTCCTGAAGAAACTTTAAACTCTCTCGGAAGGAGAAAATCTCATTTTGTTGAAATATTTACCTCTCACTCGGGGAATTAAATCATTTATCAGATCCCGTGATTTTCAGGATTGATAAGAAAATATTTTTATTGCATCAAGCCAGTGAACTTTGCCAAAGTAATGTTTTCTAGTTATGAGTTCGTTGTTTCTAATATACTGGGGCTCTAAGTGTAACTTGAAAGCCAGCTACTGCAGATGAAAAAAATAGTCTAAACGTATGCACAATTTTCGTTAATGATAGTGAATTTTCCCCTGCGGTTGGGTAAATTTCTCCGAACATCAATAACACTACAGGGTTAGCAGTGGGAACGGCAATGTTTACTAAAAAAAATACTTCCGTGCAAGAGGATAATTAATTTAGAGCTCATCACCTCAAAATATTGCCCTCAAATGGCAATATTTGAATGTTAAGGGGGGAAAATCACCGCAATAAACCGCGCAGAAACGGATTCCAGGGCATCTCTAGGCCAGTCTTGAAACCAGTTGATGGACGTGCAATTGACCAAGGCCGGAAACTGCCTGGCTCTCTTCCTAAGTGTTGCACCAACCGGTGAGAAGCACAGCACGCACTTCAGCTGCCTTCGTACACGATCGATAAAGAATTTCCAGCAATTCTCTTTTGTGTCCATCATTCCCGTCTGCTTGACCTATTAAAAATGAACAAGTTAATCGTGGAGGGGGGGAGGAGGAGGAGGTGGATCGGGTGAATTCGAGGAACTCGGCTTGAGGGTGAACCTCATTTCTGACAGAGTTGACTATATTGTCCACTTCATCATCGGCGAACAATTCAGCAATTTCGCCGGAGGCCAACATATCATTCACAACGACCAGGAATCTCTCCTGGGCTACTTGTGAATCTGTCATGAGGAATGTTATGCCAATGTTTTTTAAGCCCGCCTTGAGGTAGAGGCCAGCCAGATCACCCCGAAGATCGTTTATGGAGTAGCCTTTGCGAAGTTGTACCTGGAAAACCTGGACAAAAGAAGTTTATTAAATTAAAAATGTTTTTTTTTTAATTGAGAAGGTTCTATGGCATTGGAAGATTAAAGAAAATAATAAAGGGGGGGGGCTATCGGATCCTTCGATTGGGAGGAGATCGACTGTCGATTGACTATCGACTAGCGTTCGAGTGCAGTTCGACTTGGATCGCAGTCGATGGGATCGAAAATCAATCGATTACGTGGGAAGTCGATTGCCGGGGAATTTCAGATGGAAAAAACGTATGTCTGGCTTCGAGGAGTCTTCGTAATCGATTCGTTGTCGATTCTATCAGCTGAGGCACCCAAATCGAACTCCACTCGAATTATAATCGATATTCTGAGCAACGCGATTCTTCAAGCGACAGGTTCGCTGGGGTAACTTTAAAAATAAAAAATATCATAGACCATTAGTTCATGAGAAATTAGGTTTTGGAGGAAGATAAAATAGTCTCTAAAAATAATAGTTTAACAGTGATTTTACTGCGGAATTGAACAAGTTTCGAGTTGGCTTGCTCAAGTAATTTCGGATATATTCAAAAATTTAGTTGATCAAGAGCTGTTGACTTTTTAATTTCTAAACGAAATTTTTCCCTCTATCGATGAACACTGTTGATATATTGATATATTTATTTAAAACAATTTTTAACTTACGATCGATGGAATTATTGATCAATTAAAATGTAAAAAATATTTTGATCTCTATCAAGTTAATAGATTTTCCATTTAAAAAGTCGTTTCGTTTTGTTGTAATAGTTGCAAAATTATACAAGTGGAACGTTGTTGTTTTTTTTGATTTTCTTACAAACGTCTGTTGAAAAGAGTTTTCCGCTTATTTTTGCCAAAACCAAATGAACTGATAGTATTAAGCGAAAGCCCCCCAATATTTGAGTTGGTGAAAATTGTGTTTGAAGAAGTCTCGTGTGACAATTTGCTCGGTATTATACTGCACCTCCAGGCTTGAAATAAAAGAGGCCAGACGAGATAGAGATTGCTTTCCACTGCCACCAACACCCACCAACAGTGCGTTACCCCTCGGTGACTCGAGAATACGGTTTATTCGGCAGACATGACACATTGCATCCTCAAACATGACTAAATTCATCGTCGCAACCTGATTATATGGTAATTGAAAATTCATTACATTGGATTCATGAAGGAGATTCGCCAACCAGGATAAATAATTCATGGACTAATTTCATATTATTCTCAAATACACTCGAGCTAGTTGCATTGATCCAACTCTATATTAGCTTCTATTTCATGATTGAATTGAAAATATTCTCATTTTTCAAATGCTTTCAGTAGAAATAAAATTAACTGACGATTTTCTTTTAGAATTTCATGGGAACATTATCTAAATTCCATTGTATATATTTCTTAATTAATCGTTCTATTTATTTCTTTTCTTGAAATGTTTTAATTTGAAGGCAATTAATATCAGTGACGATGATTTTTCCAAAAGCTCTCAAAATGCTTACGATATATCAATAATTTGGAAATAATTAACTGAGATGAAACCGAGATTTTTTCACTAAATTACGAGACACCAAAATATCGTAACCCATTGTCATCCTATTTTGTCTACCGCCTCTCCTGAATAATCTCCCGCTGATAACACCGAATTCGCTCACCAACTCATTATAATTCAATACAGCTTCCTCCAATAATTTAATCAACTGTGGCCACTCTCTGATTGGCATATATTTGGAATCGCCCATGCCCTCGGAAAAGTGACAATAAATAATGGGCTTGGCAAATACAGACGTCTCCTCCAATTCCTGTAATGGAAACACTAATTGTTATTATCAATTAAATTGCCACGTCAAATACGACCCAGACGAATAGTGAATATAATGGGGGAGGGGGTTAATGTCAACCGATATATTTTTTCGTATGGCGTCCTGGAGGAGTGCATCAAAGGCCCTTTTGTCCTCAAAATTAACCAACTTGTCGCAGTAAACTCGGGTGGCTTCGTGTACATACAAGCGTATTCCACCACTCAAATTGGAAATTGTTTCGCCGTTTGCAAACAGGTAGCCCTGCAATTTAGTGTTATATACTCTCGGTTTGGTTCTATATATTTGAATAGCTCTGGCTATATCAGGGCCGTTGGCCTTTATCAAAGCTCATCATCGTAACAACAACATTACTTGAAATAAATTCGACAAATCACGGAGATTGAATGTGTAATGGAACTTGATGGCTGTTGGTAGGAAGTTGCTTGTCACTTTGTCGTGGAGGAATAGGGCGGCATTTATGAGGGGCTCCACGAGCTTTTGCAGGTTTGTATTGATTTTTTGAAGTGGATTGGCGAAATGCTGCTGCAGCATTTGACTGTAAATCGTTACCAGAGCATCGCGACCCGGAAAACTGATGAAAAAGATTTTTTGAATAAGAATGAGGGGGGGGGGATTTTTTATGAATTATTTAAGGCGTTACCTAACAGCGAATACCGCAAAGTGGCGTTGTAAGCGTGGATCAATCGTAAAACTTCCTGCAGTTGGGTTCATGCAGGATACGTACTGAGTGTTATGAATATCCTTCAGGGTGAGTTTCGTGCGGTCGTACCTGGGGGAAATTTGTAATGAGGGCATTGGTATTGATATTATGTGCTAGTCACATAGAAAAATTTTATAATGATTTACATTTTTTTTTTAACTGGTGTTACGATATTAAAATCGTTCATAAGAATTTTTTAACTTGTAAGTTACCATTTTAATATTGTAATCTGAGGGTTGAAAAATCGTAATTGACGACGAGAATTTTTTTGGATTTGACATGGGTTGGGACAGTTTGAGATGTGTGATTTTGTTTTTATTTTTTCTGGTGAATTACAGCCCAAATAATGTTTGGTTTTTTTTATGATATATCGAAAACTGCTGGAGTTAGCGTGCTAAATTAAATTGCATTCGATTCCTGGGGGAATTTGAGTTCTCTGCAGGCATTTTGGGGAGGCCGCGAGAGACCCGGAGTCGAGTAGACAAACTTATCATAACTTAATTCAATTTTCCCTAGGGACGTTTCCGAGGTAAATCGTGGTTACGTAAACGTAATTTACGACACGGAATGTACTTTTTTTTCAGCTTGCATTGACGTACTTTACATTGTTAATCTATTAATATAAACTCAATTGCGATTTTATAAGTTATTTTTTATTTATCTTTGCAATTTAATTTCTGCAGATTTGGCTATTTTTTTTAGAAGCTATCTCCAGTTGAATCGATAATTATTCAAAAATAGAATGAATATATTATAAATCATATTTTTAAAAATATAAGCTTCGAAGCTGTCGATTTTTCTTCAATAAAAATGTCGTATTGTGAGGGGCAAAATTAAAAAAATAAATTATTAAATAAATAAGAAGTTAACCGACGGCAGTGGCCGTGTGCTAGACTGGTATGCCAGCGATCCGGGTTCACTTCCCGTCACCGGCGGTCAAAATTTGTAAAAATTTGTGGCACTCTGATCTCACGAGCGGGAGTCTCCTAAAAAGGGACGACCGTACCTGGCCAAGGTTTTCTCCGCAGGATGAGGTTTTTCCTGGGTCCTTGGCGAATACAGCGGCCCGGTACAGCGGGGCCGGGGGGTGGGAAGGGTAAAAACGTAAAAACCCGAGAGGGTATACGTGAGGACAGGGGGGAAAAAAATAAATGAGAAGTTACCGTCAAAATGATATCGAAAACTCCTGAAGTTTTTCTCGTCAATCTACTGAATTGATGTTTTCGGACAACAATTGTTTGCAAATGATTTTTGATGAAAAAAAATTGGCAGAATTTTTTTTATAAAATAATAATCTATTTTTTAGAGAATATAAAAAATACCAATGATTATAATCCATATGCTGGCGTATCAGCGTATGGGGTTGAACAGTTCCGTACGTATCGACTTCCGGCATATTCATATCGTCCACAAAGTACACCAACTGTTTCGTACCCGGTGGTGCATAATTGCGGCCGGCTTTTTTCTCAAGATACTTCTCAAGAATTCGCTGCAGCATTTCTATTATTTCACACAAAAATTGATGAATTAAATGAACGGACTATTCAGACCGCAATGAGTCACTCAGCACTTTCTTTCAGATGTTCTCACCGGATGTTGTGTAGTAATTAAAGGGAACATTTGCGATGTTGTAATTGTCGGGGAGAGATGAAAGTTTTTCGTTAACAATGACGCTCTTTCCCGAACCAGCGCTACCCACAAGCATAACTGGCACTTTTTTTTTCATTAATACATCCATGAAGAAACGCAGACGAGTTGTTTCACCGGTTGGAACAAGTGTCGACTGAGGAATTAATAAATTTCATATGGAATTATCTATTTTTAGTCATATACGGGGAGAAAGTTGCCAGTAAAAGAATTGTTGACGTTCAAAAAAATTACCCAGCCGCATAATAAAATTCACTATTTTTAACAAAAATTATGCACACGTCTAGACAATTTTTCGTGAGGAGTCAATAAATTTTACTGAAGCGTTACGGTAATTTTTCCCGAGTATCAATAATTTATTAATTAAATTTCAATTGGATTTTTCATAGAAAACGCCGGTACTGAAGTAACTTTTTCGTGTGAAAGGTCAAAAAGACTCCGAGAAGTCTTTAATAATATCAATAATTGTTAATTAATAACTGACCAATAGCGCCAATTACTGAATAAATGATATTAAATGACGGCTGTGATGAATTTAAAAAAAACAATTAAAAGGGAGAACGACAGAATATTCTTCACGCGACATACCTGAAGGGGAATATCCATATCCAATTCGAATTTTCCCATGCGATCGCTCCAAGGCAAAAATTTTTTGGTTTCATTATCGATGAAATAATCAAACACTGTTCCATTAGATGGAAATTTGACGGTTTTGAATTCATTGAGCCACCATTTGCTGAATTCATTGCGCCAATCAACTAATTGATCCTTGAAGGTCGTTGAACCGAATGCCCAAATGCAGGAAAAGGCAAAGTATAGCTCGCACCAATCTTTAGGGCACTCTGGGGGTAGATTTTCAGGGGTTAGAAAGCAATCCAACAGATTGCACAGCATTTCTATGGAGCATATCTCCGGGATTGGTGTAATCTTCTTGAATTTTATTTTCGTGGCTTCTAGGAGCGGTGGAATATATTTATCAAAGAGAATCAGCAAGTTTGCTCTCTCACTACTGTCGCGAGTGTCAATCCAGCTTGTTACGTATCTGATATATAATGATATATAACGTCATTTTAATATTTGGAATATAAAAAATTATTGGTATTTTAAAAAATCAATTCTTGTTAGAATTTTGCAGATTTATTTTACATTTTCTTTATCGCAAACGTCAAGCGAAAGTTTTTTTGTTGTTAAATAGAAAATAGTATTTTATTTCTCCATTCAATATTTTCTATTTTTAATTTTTCCATTGAACAAAATAGAAATACTGAGGAATTTTAATAGAAAATAATTCAACCGAATAAGTGGTTCAGAAAAATCGAATTCTATTTCTATTAGATGATGGGCATTCCTGGGGAATTCGTAAAGAAAATTATGCAATTTTACTGTGTCATTTTGGTATTGAGAGATATTTGATAGAAAATATTTCAACAAAATATTAAAAGACAGGGGAAAACTGCGTAATATTCCACGGAATTATTTGAAACAAAAAGTTTGAGTTTTCTCTATGAAATATTTTCATATTATTTTTTAGACGAAGTTGGCAATATCTTACGGATTCCATCCCAAGTCCTGGGGATTGATGTACAGAATTCCAGCTCTGGAAACTGTAGCGGGAGTGGCAGTTCTCAGATTTGAAATTTCAAATAGTAATCGCATGTGTTTAGTAAGGGCTATTCTCTCGTTACTGGCTAGTGTCAAGACTTTATTGTCGTCCATCACTGTATTGAGGGACTCTATCCACATTGGATCAATATCTCCATCGAAGACTATCCATTTCGGGCCGTCGCCAGTCATATTAGCTTGATCTCTCATTAACACCGAGAATAATCTAGATTTTACAGTTAAATCAGTAAATATCAGCCGCTATACTCCCATTATTTTTGAAATAATACTGGTCGCTTCGTAAGTGAAAACGGAAATTGCTGATCAATCCCATCCGGTACAGAAAATAATTCTATTAAAGGATTTTCTTTTACATTCGAAAGTTTCATGTTCCATGACGTGAATATGTTAAAAGTAAAATTTTGACTGTAGCTCAAACGCTTCCGCTCTCATTTACTTCGGTAGCACCGAGGAAATTTCATTAAATTCCTGTAATTTTTTTTTAATTAGTACTATTCTGAATGATAAGCGAAACGTACGAAAAAAGTTTTGTTAAAAAAACTTATCAAAAGAAATTGATTTAATATCAGACTTCCTCGACTAAAATCGGCAAAATACGGAATGTATAGGAATTGAAGAGAATAATTCTGTAACGTTCTTTTAATTCTCCCGTCTGTCACCGAAAAAATACGAAAAAGTTCCTTAATTTTTATGAAAAACGATTGCCATTTTTTAACGATTTTTTTTGAAGGTTTGTTTATAATTTTTTTTTTATTCTTCGCAATATGAAATTACCCATCCTTCCATTCTCTAGTCGCGGGATTGATGATTCCAAATAGTTCGTCATTGGTAACAGCTTTTGGATTGAGATCATTATAGTAGGGCTTTCTCTTCTGATTTATATACGTCCGGAAAAGGGTTTTCCAGACTTGGGTTTTACCGGTTCCGGCGAAGCCAACAATGAACACCGAGTGCCTCACGTTGAAAAGCTCCTCCAGTTGGACGACCTAAATTACCGGCGGATGAAAGGCGGGGAATAAGAGAATTTAATCACAAATATTAACGATTTCTTGAATTCGAAAAAATTCAAATATATTTCTCATGGGGGGATTTTACTTTTAAAACAAATCCATCCTCCGGCTGCATTTTCAAATCAATAGCAGCTCCGCGAATGGTTTTTTCAAATTCAAGATCTCTCTTGCGCGGCACGTCAAGAGCTGGAAATAAATCCCCGATGAGACCCATGAATACTGGTGTATCGTCAGTAACAATTTTTGGAGTATTAAAATCTCTGAGAGCTCTCATTAGAACTTGATCCTCGGGACGATGGCGATCGCCACGTTTCAATTTTCCAGCAACAACGAGAACCGACTTGATTGCCCTCAGTCCCCAGTCGTAATGGTCTTGCTTCGACAGTAGCTCACGACAAAGGGTATAAAGCGTGATGAATTTTCGTGCCAATAAGCGGGCCTCCTGAAATCCCTCAGCTACCAGCATTATTTCACAGATCAATTCAAAATCCGGGACTACCATGGCGCACGGTCTGCGAATTAAAAAATAGTATATTTCGTAGCAAGTGAAAGAAAATGGTTTTTGGTGAGTGGGGGGTTTTTAGGACGAGTCGAAGGGGAGTGATATAATCCCACGAGTCCAAAACCACTTTTTTCACGTGTTACGAACAATATTTTTCATCTCAATGTGTCGGAAAAGCACTTTTCAGTCACTCGACGTAAAGCAGACAGTGGCTGAAAAGTTCATTACGAGTTTACATTAAACTTGAAATGAAAAAATTACAAGAGCTCAGGCAGAATTCGTTAGAGAATAAATAATCAATTTATCAACGAAAGGAATTTTAATTTATTCCGTAATAAAACTACTCGAAAAAGCAGACAAATAGGGCAATTACTCTCGGAAAAATTGAATTTATTCAAATGCAAAGCTGAGTTAAGGGTAAATATTCGTAATAGATTCCTCAACTCGAGCCACAATTGGATAGTTCACTGCAACAAACACTCAACGTTCAACATATACAATTTGAATTTAAATACATGTGACAATACTGAAATAATGAATATTAACCAGTGAAATATCCCGTTAATTATGGTATACCTGAACAAAGTTTTCAAATTCTCCGGTAATTCCGTTCTCCCAGCGTAGCCCGGGTTCATCGTTATGAACATTCCAACGGTATTAACAATATTTAATTCCTCAGTGAAAAATAAAAATTTTCTCTTTCGGCTTTTAATTCCGTCCAGAACACACTTCACTTGCACAGCAACAACAGACAGCACTTCCACAGATATCCGGTTGAATTCGTCGAAGCATCCCCACGCGCCTGTCTGCGCGAGGCCCTTGTAAATATTTCCGCAAGACTGGAAAGTTCATCGGATAGAGACAAAAGTTGAGTAAAAGTCGCTGAAAAACTGGTAAAATTGTGGAATGACATTCCCCTGGGATTTTTTTTTTCTGGAGACAGAAAAAAAAGCAGGAGGAATGTTGAGTCTTCTTCAGTTAATAGTGAGGTGATTTTTAAAATTTTTCTGAGCTATAGTTGAAGGGCTCACTTAAATATTGCGTCCATAGAAATCAAATTTTTCATTCTGTCGGAAAATAAAATGGAAGGACATCAATTTTAGCCTTGAGGAAACTTAAAAATTCTCCCAGAACGAGACAATTTCTCTCTGTAGAACTATTTTCTTCTCTCGCCCAATGCACCCGCTGATTTTATAATTTTAAAAATTGACAAGGGAATATTTTTGGCTGTAGTGACTAAAGTGACCTCTGTCTCTCAGTTTTTTTTTCCTTTTTTTTCTCTCAGGGTAATTACTTTTCTTCATCGTCCATAATTTATCTCGACAATTATCGCGGACGATGTATTCATCGGTATTTTAATCCGCACAACTCACTTTGTAATCCATTTGCTCCGAGCAGTTGAATACATAAACCATTTGACCCAGGGCACGCCCCAAATCTTTGGTAGTCTCTGTTTTCCCTGTTCCAGCGGGCCCTGCTGGCGCTCCACCCATTACCAAATGCAAGGATTGAGTGAGGGTGATGTAACATCTGTCTGTCAGCGGTGTTATTACTAAACGTGGAACATTCCCTAAGTACTCGTAGGCGTATGCAAAACTTGCGTCGCAGATATTGGCAAAACAGTCGCCAAGTTTATCGTCCCACCTAAAGAAAACAACGTTAAACCAACAATTTTGCGGATAATTTACATAAATTTTTAACGGATATATTCACAGCTGAAGCTATTGTAATTCACAATGTGTACAGAATGTGACTTTTGAGTTCTTTAAAAATACGTCTTATTCTTGGAATTTTATTTCCGATTCGATTGCCCACTCGGGAGTGCCAAATAATTTATTTTATCTCTTCGCATTTAAATATATGCAATGGAACCGTTGAATGACGTATCCTATTTTTATGTTACATACGGAGAAATAGAATTTGGAGTTATCTGATCTCTTCTGACGGCTAATGAATAAATCTTGAAAATAATTGAGTGAAATTGTTTATGAATGACGTGGAATAATAATTTCAAGTTAATATCCGCGACAGCAGCAGTGGATTTCATTTGGAAGCAAAAAAAAAAATTAAATACTCGGATTTTACTAAACATTTAGGGAAATTCTAAAATTTTCACCTCTAGCCAAATTTTCTGGATTTCTAGGACTTTTGAGGAGCTAATGATTCTTAAATTTGCAGTTCGCAGTCAATTATCCATTGAATCGCGAATTTTTACGGACGAAATTCCTTGAAAATCCAGGAAAAATAAAGAAAACGGGAAAAATTGTGAGAGAGATCAGTCAAATTTTGAAAAATAGTGTCAAGAAATATTGTAAACCTGTGCCTGAGCTGGGACTGCCACTGAAAGCTCGATGAATTATCCGCCCTCATAGAAATCAACTTGGCCACTACATCCCGTGCATGCACATCGATAGTGCATATTGTCATAATTTTTTGCCTATCATTTTCCGTTAATTCACCGCAGAGAATAGTAATGAGTGTATTTAGCTGATTAATCTGCTTCTTCTGGTAATCTCTCAACGAGTTTTCAAAGCCCTCCTCTAATCTTGCAAAAGCCATGTTCACCTCAGTGGTCCACCAAATCTGTGTACCGCAGAGTGCTGGCTGTGCTTGATAATCCATTATCCAAAGTTCACGAGGTTTTTCATCGTAAGTGGCAACAGCTTGGCTAAAGTGATAACGTACACTTCTTCGCATAGCATCAGTAACACGATTCAGCCATACCTCAACTTTTCCACTGCAGTCACAAATTCCATGCATCTCCATTTCTTCACCATCTTTAGCGATCATTGCATTAGCTATTTTCGATAATTTTCCACTCTCCAGTTTCCATTTTAAATTACCAACGGAGTCATATAATTTGGACAGATGCTTGCAGACTAATTCGGGATTATTTCCTGGTATATAGGATTAAGTGATATCAGTGATTTAATTTGGGTGAAAATAGTTTCCTAAAAAAACAGGAAATAACATTATCACAGATACTTTTGGGTTTAAATTTGGAGAAGATTTAGGTAAAATTAGAATTCATCTAAAATTAAAGTTTATATAAAATCCAGTAATGAAAATGGGTTGATATCTCTCAGTTTTTTTAAATATCGTTGGAAATATCAGAGAGCAGTCGCTAACTGGCGAATTAATGAAAATTTCTGGAGTTCTCGAAATTTGGTAAATTTCATGATCAAAAAGTGTAAGAAATTTCGGTCAAATAATTTAATTAATTCCATTTAATCAATTTAAAAAATCGTGAGAAGTTAAAAAAATTAAAGCAAAGAGTGGAGATACTCGCGCCTCTTGGCCGAACGTCGTAACTCGCGTGGTGAGCTCATTTTCGCCTGCCGCGGGCCAAAAAAAATTGGTTACAAAAAAAATTTGTCATTTTAGGGCAACCTAGGCGTATATACTCTCATCAGAACATATTATTGGAGGAACTTGTAAAAAGGCGGAGCCTAATTCCTCATATTTTTAGAGATATTATGAAAATTAGAATAACGGCAGCGCGGAGACCATTGCGCGAGTGCACGAGGGTTAAAATAGAAAGTCGAGTGCCACAAATTCTGGACAACATGAGAGTCCATCAAAAAAAGAATTTACCATTGCTGAGAATATCCAGGAGATCTGCAGGCGATATGAAGTAAAATCTGGGATAAGCCAATCTTTTAGTGTCTAAATAATTTGACAGTGCCTTTTCGCAGAGATTCAATTGTCTCTGCAATTCCTCCAGCTTCTCCAAGAGATTTGGTTTATTCGTAGCTTTAACGATATTCGGCGTTGTCAGCATCTCTTTTAGCATATCCTGCAGTAATTGAATTAACAGTAATGTAATAGCACTCTCCGGTGAGTATAATGAATTACTTTGAAATCGCGATCGATCTTCTCGAAACGTTTGGAATCCTCCGGGAGTTGATTTCGTATGTCCTCGGAGCCAATGAAAATACTCTCCAGGTGCATCCATGCACGCTGCACCTCAAACCAGATATTGATCACAGCATCGGCGTTACTCAGTTTGTGCTGCCAGTCGGTTACTGTTGTTATGAAGTAACCGACGAATCGCGAGCCCAGCATATTTTGCAGCTGAACCTTAAAATTTTTGTTATTGGGTGTAAGTGTTTTTTTAATTATTCTCATTATTCATCAGTTCGCAGGGGAACTCCTCTGGAATTCCCTTGAACTTTACTACTAATTCTTGAAGTGAAAAATCTAATGGACTTTAACGTCTCTCGATAATTGATTTTTGAAATATTTTTTACACAAATCCCTGGACTGAATTTTTCTCAAGCTTTGCAATTTCATTTTGTCAAAGGAGAAAACGAATATTGGGAAAGCAAATTTTTAATCAGGGAATTTCAATAGAAAATGTACTGTAGAAATATGAAATTCTACTGTTATTTTCCACAAAAAATTAATAGAATTTTCAAGAAGCAAATGAAGTTTCCAGAAAAAGCCGCGTATTTTCCTCCCACGCTCCATAAAAAATTTACTTGATGGTCTTCCAATATTTCAACAGTTTCTTCATCAATCTTCAAGAGATTCAATTTCGTTCTCTCATGGTAGTCTTTGGTGAACTCAAGGTTTATCCAAGTGTTCGTCAACTCTCTCAGAGTTTTTTCCATCGCCATCTCTTTGACCGCTTTGTCAACAGTATTTTTAACTTCCTCTTCGTATTTATGGAGTTCGAGTTTCAAGAGGTCATCCAGGGTTGTTCTGTCATCCATTGTGAATTTCACCTATTGAATTAATTAATTCATTGACAATTGGCGTCGATTAACGATCGATATGAGTTACTCGAATTATTTTTTTACATGCGTCTCAGCCATTAACTGCTGCCAATGGCGCTCCCTGATTGCAGGATTCTGCAGTTCGGATACTGCTCTCAATGATGACATCATATTTCTAACTTGGCTCTCAATATATCCGTACAATTCCCAACTTCTGCTGTCCTTATCCAACACTAGAAAATTAACACTACAAAATTAAATGGGACTCCAGGCGGTCCTTGAAAATAATTTTTTTTGCACAATTCAATTTGGTCTGTCGATCAGTTCCTTTAGACTTTGCAAAGTGGACTTCATTCAAACCGTTTATGTAGTTTTATTAGTTTAAACAAATACTTCATTAATTTATGTAGTCTAAAAACGTCGCTAAATAAATAGATTAATAAAAAGAAAAATATAAAGACGCACTTGTCACATAAAATTGAGAATTTTGGGATTTTTAATGAGCGAATTAGTTCTATAAAATTTCATTTTTGTATGCAACAAATTAATTATTTTTTTCTGATTATAAAATAGCCTTCATTATCTTAAAAATGGCTTTGAGAAACTCGGGGGACTGCTAGATTTCCGAAAAAAAAAAAACTCTCAAAGGTGATATTAACAAGACTCACATCTCAATTCTCGCGTCAACTTTTTGCACTCTTGATCCATACCCTCGACGTCCATCTTCTTCCAAAGCGTCATTTTCCATTCATCCAAACTCGTTTCAATGACGATTACATAGTCCCACAGGCATTTCAATAGCTTCAATTCACGACGCGCTTCTTTAATGCTTTTGAACTCTTGACCCGGTAGCTCGAATATCTGAGTGGTTTCCGTCAACGTTTTTAATTCATCCTCGAGCATTGAAATCTCAGTATTTACGGAATCAAGTTTCTCATAAACATCCATGCAGGCGTAACTAGAAGCAATCAGATTGCAATTTTACTCGAAATGTTTACTCTACCACTGTATTATTCTTGTTCTCATTACTTGAATAACTCATTTCGACGGAATTTATTGAGGTACTGTTGCTGTCTGTAGTCGAAGAAATTCAATCGTTTCTTCACGAGATCCACTTGATGATCGAGGAGAGGGGATACCAGTTGCTTTATTTGGGCGGCCAACTTTTTCACATTCGTCCATAATTCGGGTAATGTAGTCAACCAGTTGAATGTCTCATCCTCGAATTCTACTTGATAGTCGCTGAGTAGATTTATTGTTTCCTTGTATACGCAGATAATGAAGATTTTTAAGGACCGGTCTGCTGGATTAATTTATTTATTTTTGTCCCCAGATTCCCTAGAATTTCCCAGACCCTCTGCTCATTGCAGCCGTTGGGGGGCTAACTGCGGCCGATAGAGGGAATGAAAAATGATGATCTTGGGGTCAAACGAAAGATCATAATATCTCGTATGTCGGCAATTAGATCCTCAGTCTGTGTTGTTCCCGTTGGAATAATCATTTGTGTTTTTATATCGGAGAATTTCGTCGCGCTTTGGTAGAAAATGGACGGTTGCTCTACGGGCATTATTATATTCCAATAATCATTATTGTCACTGAGACTTAATTACCGACGTAAGACATATTATGAGCTTTCATTTGACCCCAATATCATAATTTTTCATGCATTCTTTCGGGCGTAATTAGTAAATCCGTCAATGACTGTCATGAACCGCGACTCTGGGAAGTGTAGGGGTATAATTTAGCTAAAAATTGAGCAGATTTGGACTTAATATATTTTATATATTATTATTTTAGGCGTAAATGCATCCCACAGACCGCATTATATCCAATCAAATGTAATTCCGTCATATACCGTATCACAAAAAATTGGAGATAAGACATCGCCACAATCCGGCTAAATATCGCAACATTGGAAATAATATAATTCTTATCTAATACTATTATTCCAATATAGTAAAATATATTCCCACAGATGTACTCAATCGAACTTAATGATAAGGTCACGAGACAGTACATTGAGGACAAAAATCTAATTATCCCAATCAAGTATTTTCCTGACGAGAATTCAAAGCAAGTGTAACTCATAAAAAAATTCATTAACACATTTTCGTCTACCTTGAGTGGACCAAACATGTCATCAATTTTGTACTGCCTATCTCGCACTTCCTTCAAATAATAGATTGTCTGGAGTAAACCATCGTAATCGTCCTCCAGTACTGGCTGTGTAAATCGATCACTCGCGGCGTACAGAAAATCCGACAACTCCATTAGACTACAAAAACGATGATATTAAATATTCAAAGGTGACGAGAATTACCACAGGCATTAATATTACACTCCATCTTGGCTATACAGATCGCTTGTGATACCTTGTATTCACTGAGTTCACGAGATGCATTTTTAGAATGTACGCCCACTTGCATATTATATTCAATAAAGCTTGCTTAAAAGGTTTAGTATCGATTCTCATCCACTTGAATAAAATTTTTTCATTCTCAATATCGTCGCATCTCTTGTAATAATCCATGAAGTAATCAATTTCTCTCTTGAAGTCCGACAATTCTGGCTTTTTCTCCTTGAGGCAATCGGGAACATTATCGGGGTACTGAATCACCAGTTCTTTCTCTTCGTCATTGAGACTTTTACCAAAACGCAGGAAATTATTCAGATACTCTTGTCTGTCGTCCAGCCACAGCCAACAATACACCTCGTACGTCTTCATTTCGTTGGGTTGGAGAAATTTAGTAACAATGAGTAAGGGGACATATTTGTCTTAATTAGACCTTCGTTAGACCTAGGGGACAATGGCAACTTACCTGCGCGTACTCTTGGGCCTGAACCATTGCCTGCTTAACTCTGTTACAAGTCTCCTCCAGCATAAATACTATCCTCGAATCCTCCGTAAGATCGATCTTTTCAGGAGCGAAGGGGCGAGGAGGAGGAGGAGGGAGGGAGGAGGGAAAAAAATGGCAATTAGTTACTCAACGAGACGGCGAAGCTACCGTACACTCTCCCATACGATGCCTTACCCCATAATTTTCTCGTTCCAGCGCCTTCTCTCGGTCTAAACGAGGAATTAATGTTCCCATTTTCATCATATCGAACATCAAACCCTCGTAAAATACGTAGAAACCTTTTGGATCGTTTATTTGCACTGGTGGACGAAAAACAATATCCGGAGTATCTAAGTGAAGTTGCACCTCGAAGAGTGGATATATTTGGGCGTCGGGGTCTGTGTCGTCCAGGATGTAGCAGAGACTGGGAGGTCGAGAGATGGAATGGAAGGAATATTTATCATAGAATCAATGTCGGTCTTGAGGGCCGGGTGTGATCATGCCTCACCTCAAAATCGCCGCGGCTAATTACAAGAAAAATAATCATTAAATCACAAGCAAACCTAATTACCGACCTCCGTGCATAATTTCGGCAAGTCGGCAATTATGTCTGCTCACGGTTTGATCATTATTTCATACATAATCAATCACGACGATTTCGAGGTGACAAGTTATGGCACCCCGATCTTAAGGCACGTAACCTCAAAATCGCCGCGACCGATAACCAGAAAAATAATGATTAAATTATAAGCAAACCTAATTACCGACCTCCGTGCACGATTTCTGCCAGTCGGAAATTATTTCTCCTCATTATTTGATCATTATGTCATGCGTAATTGGGGTCGGTGATTTCGAGGTGGCAAGTTATTACACCCAGCCCTTAAGATACTAGTATTAGGGTGATCGTGGAGTCGTAAATAAAAGACAATGATATTTTTGTGACCTGATAATTTTTCGAGCTCAAAGTCACTTCACATCTCAAGTTTTAACTCATCAATTTCTCAAATACGGATTTTTTTTTTAATGAGAAAATCGGAAAAATTAAAAATAAATTGAATATTGAATTCCAGGCTTGTACGAAAATATAACACCAAATATTCAACGTTCATCAGTGAATTTGATGAGAAAACTAGCAGAATTTTTTTAATTTGAGGCTCAATCGATTTTCCATAAAAAATTTCGAAATTTAATTAAAAAACATCGAGTCTTTTCTGTATTTTTCCCCCCCCCCCCCCCCCCCCGGGTTAATGAAATATTTGGGGATCATATTAACAAAGCAAAAATACTGGTTTAAAATGGATCAGATCAATTCTGTACCTCGTCGACACTGCTTGCACTAAGCCCTGAGATACCAACTGATCAATATAAGCGAGGTAAGGTTTCCACTTGACCTGTCGTGGTGCTTCAAGTTCCATTTCTTTTTCATCTTTCTCCCGCTTTCTCAATTCCTCTGACGGAGTCATTTCCACGTTCACTGTAAGCGTTTCTGTTTCTCCATCATCACCTTCGTCAAAGCCAGCGTCTACGTCAGTCTCACTCCTGCGAGAGAAAATTTTGTGGTGTTATATTTTATCCGATTGGTGTTTTGAATTTCAATTGTCGGCAGCAAAATGATGGAGAAGGTTCAATAATTTGTTAGTATTGGATGATGAGAAATTCAGGGGGAAAGAATTGAAAGGGGAAAATATTTTATTGAAGGAACTCCGGAATATTTCAAAAGGCGTTTCTAGGTTTTTTTAGTTGGTATTCTTCGATTTGATATTGATTTTTTACGCACATCGAACGAATTGTCTTGTCTAATTTATCAGCCCCGGCTTCGAAATCATCAGCTTCTAGTTCTGATGGAGCACCGTCAGACTCTTCTCTAGCGTAAAACTCCTCCGGCAGTAGGTCGAAATAAAGTTTATAATTCTCTTCCAAAATCTTGAGAACCTCCTCCCCAAACTCCTAAGTACGTGCGAAATTATTTAGCATTAAAAAATCAGTGAGTTAGATAGAAATTTGTGAGATTTATTTAATGAAATTCTTTAATACGTGAATGTCCTGATATCTCTTATCAAATCGAGCCTCGCGCTCTCCTATAGCCAACAAATTCTCGGGCTTCGCATCTTTTCGCGTTAGTACTGGAGCCATAGCCCACTCATACATCATCTTCATCAATTTTTCAACATTCTCCTGTGCCCTGATAACTCGACAATGCAAGTTCCGCACAGAATTCAACAGTTCCTTCATGTAATCTGGAGTTTCTGCAACAAAATCCAACGAATTTAATTGATGAATCCTCGCTAAACATCGAAGCATACCCGGTGAATTCCAATTGTAATTGATCTGGCCATCGTCAATCATCCCATCAATCACCTCCAGCTCCTCCTCCAACAGCTCCATCTCGACTCTCGAACTCTTAGTCTTAACTTCATTGTACCTGGTATTGATATCATTTGTTATTTTATTTTTCAACCCGGAGCTGACATAAAAAAATCATTTTATTTGAAGAAAAAAATCGAAAAAATTTACTCGAAAAATTCGGAACGAAATGTCTCGATACTCGAAAAATTCGGAACGAAATGTCTCGATAAAATTGTCGATTAACTCAAGTAATTTTGTTTTTTAATTCCCTCTCTGGATGAAAATTTAAAAAAATTCTCGCGATAACTTTTCCAAGAAATTGTGCAATTCATCATTGAATTAATTCATTTACTATTTTACGGTAGAACAAACGATTGACAAAAAATGAAATGCCAAAAGAAATTCGTCAGTTATACGATACTTTAATTCATTGAAAAAAAAAAAGAAAAATCTCAATAAAATTAGTTTGTCCACCAGTAAAATTGTCAATTGCTTTGTCCACCAGTAAAATTGTCAATTGCGTACCAAGTAGTGATGAGCCCGATGTCGTAATTAATTTCAAAGAAAAATTGTGTCCTATCAAACAAATCGATCGCCTCCTGCGGCAGTTCACTCTTCTGCATTATATACATATACTTAGTTTCTCTGAGAATAGCATCTAGGTGAGGATCGAAATTAGATTCCAAGGATCCATCATCATTAACAATGAAGAGTGTCTTGTTGAGATTTTCCTGGCAAATTGTCGGCACCCGTGCGGACCACTCCGTGAATATCTCCTCCTCCGCATTTTTCATAATGGCCTGGAATGAATGTTGATAGTATTCGAATTATTGCATATATTTTTAATAAAAAAGCAAACAAAATAATATTAAAAATTGCTTGATCGATTGCGTACCTGGAGTTCCTCGTACTTGGCAGTTATCTCGCGTGCTGATTGACTGACGAGCAGCGGGTGATCTATCAACTTTATGGACTCTACAGGATAATTAGTACGACGCTTCAGCTTCATCAGCCAGCACAGAGCTCCAGCTACTGGTGGAAAATATTGATCCACTGGGATGTACCCCGTTTCCTGCTTCATTCTAGTTCCCCGGTCAAAGAGAACCTACCCAGAGCGGAAAATAATCCGGAAAAATTACCGTTACCTTACATAATCCCGCCGTATTTTGCCAGCTCGGGGAAAAATTAATGCAACGCTTCAGTAAAATTTGGTTATGACTAAAAATTGTCTAGACGTGGGCGGAATTTTTGGTAAAGGTAGTGAATTTTAGTCTGCGGTTGGTAATTTCTCCCGAGCGTCAGAAGTGCTCCGCGATTACCGAACGGCCCGGTAATTTGGAGTAAAAAATTGTTCTCAGTGTAGATATGGCTTCGAGTGCAAAGCGGAAGATGAAATTTTTTAATTCGTATTTTTTTTACTATTTTTGGGGGCACTTTACCTTCACATTGTCTAGACACCCGTGGATCTTTGCTAATAACTCCTCGTAATGATTCAGCAGCTGTGACTGGAGTATTGGTCTCAGGGCAATTGAACCAATTTGCCAGATGAACTTTATTATACTCTCAATGTTGTAGCATTCTGTGAATGATTTGTGGAATACCGTCGCCAGTTTACGATCGTATTCACTGATCTGGGGGGGAGGAGTTGCGATAGAGGATTTATTAGGCAGGTAAAATGGTAAAGGAAATGAGAATTTGTTAGAGAAATAAATTCGCGAACCCCAGCTGGGAATCGAACCCGGGACCTCCCACTTACGCGCCGGGTTCTTTTCTAGTCGAGCTATCGGGAACTACAAAACTAAAAGAAAACTCGGGCAAGGTAAAAGAAAATTGTCACTGATCAAATATTTACTGCTCGAAAAGTGTCATCACTTTTCTGCGCGACATTTTTGAATTACTCAGTAATGAGAGTCAGAGTGCAATTTATATTTGAATAACTCGTCTGAAAAATTTACCTTTTCTAAAAAATTTTCGATAGTCGCCGTAAAATCTTCATTCTCGGGTAGTAGAATATTATCCTCAACGGCGCCCAATTCGTTATAACTTTTAACAAATTCATCGTATATTTGAAATACCACCTGACACAATGACTTTCCATTCAAGCCACCGATTTCCGTGCGATCGAGTTTCCCATAATCCAGGACAATTTCAAGTATATTCTAAGGAGTGTTGGAAAATTCAGAGTCACATTGAACAGGAGAAAATTAATCGAAATCAATGATTACTTTAATTTGTTGCAAGCGTTTCTCGTATTTCCAGAGGCGTTCGAATATGAGTTTCTCGTGAAATGTCCAGAGCACAGGCTCAACGTCAGGCTTGAAATAACTGTCAATATTCACTCGACAATGTTCAACAATATCTCGGAATTGATGTACAACCTCCAACACTGATACAACTTTTTTTAGAGTGTCGTTTGTGTCGCCTTCAAAGAGCGACGATGGATCCAAAAATTTGGAAGTCTGAGGGGAATGATCAATTATTGAAAATTACTCCCTCGTTGTTAAAAATTATCTTAACAATAACGGACGAATTGTCAGGATTTTTCAGAAGAAAAAAAATCCTATTGTAAATTTCATGTGAAAAAAATTATCGGAGTGTTTAACAATATTCATGAGTTATTCAGTTAAGCTGAATGCGGGGAAAAAATTAATACCTGAGTAATGATGAGATTAACAACTTCGGAGAGCAGAGTAATAATATGGGTGGTTGTACAATAATATCTTGTATTAGCCCAAGCCAGACAAATGCAGTGCATCAGTGGTTTGATTTTTAATTGAAACTCCGGTAAATCGAGTCCCTCCATCGCCTCGAAGTGCGACTGTAACGGCCTCAAGTACAGATAAATGTCTCTCGCTTCAACGACAGCTGGTAATGGTAGAAAGTAATGAAGATTAAGAGGTGAGATTAAAAGTATAATCGGGAATAACAAACCCGCAGTAATATTCTTGAATAAAATTTCAAAACAGTTGAGATAAGGGCTCTCGGTCAGTTGAAGTAGAGAAATCATTTTCTTAACTCTGGGATCTTTCATCTGTTCGTAGATGGACTCAATATTCTTCAATCTCTGACGCCAGAAGTCTATCTCTATATTTATCAAGAATAAATATTAAAAATTAATCGATAAAATCATTAATTTGTGAAATTCCGAGTGACTTACCGGCGGTTGGAAGTGGATGGGTAGTCTTGGTGGCTGTGCTATTATCAGACAGGACTTCCCTAATTTGAAAACTCCATTTGGCGATAGTGTCCTCGATGTTGGACTTCAACTCGTAATCCACTCGATCACTCGTTAAATTTTCAACTTGAAAAAGTTTTTCAATTCCTATTGGCATCGATAAGAATGTCTCGCCTTTCATATTTCCTTGGAGCTGGGGGGGAGGAATATCGATTCCATGGAATAAATTCAATTATACAACAGGATTGGTAAAAGTGTATCTGGCTCGCGGGGAATATTCCCACTGACGGTGACAATGACGTGAGAAACGGAAATTGAATAGATGAAATAAGAGATTCCAGGGGAAAATAAGTTGGGTAATGATAAGAAGCGGCGAGAAATGGATAAAAGTGGTATTTTCATACATCTGCAGTGAGTGAAAATTAACTCGCAGATTTATCATGGCAAATTGGAATTTTTTCTTCATGCGCCCAGATATTTTTTGGTGAACAAACGAAATTTAGTCAGAAATTGGGAAATTTTTCCACGGAATATTGTGTTACTTTTATTAAGCGGTCAATTCATTTTACTGAAGCGTTACGGTTATTTCTACTGAATTTTTCGCTTCGTTTGACGTTAGCCCATCACATTTTCGTTACGTTCCGATGAATGATCAATTGTGGATCGATAATTTGACATGTCACGAATTTTGCTCGCGGCATTACAAACCGCACTTATTTTGGGGGAAAAAAAAAATCTCTTGAGGTACGAAAGTAATTAGCAAAGACAATTGATTCCATAGCATGGGATAAATTGAATAATCACCTCGGAGATGCAATTTTTCATCTCGTGGACGTGTTTTTCCACATCTTTTCGTACGAAAGGCGGCCATTTCCCTTGATTATTCGAATTAGTGAGCATCGGTGTATAAACCTACCGGAAATATCATTAAATATTTAATGATCTACTTGAACTTTCAGCAAAGAGTATTACGAGTCCTGAAGTTATACCTCTTCCATGAGTACAGCAAAATCCTCAATTGGTTTGGGAGACATATCACCTGGGATGAGCATCTCCCTGTAATTAACTTCTGTAATATTAACCGCCTGTCGTCTGGCAAAGTAGGACGTCTTGACTTTGGCGCCTGCTTGTATTCCCAAGGCGGGAATGAGTACTCCCGCTGAAGACACTTGCATAGTTAGCATACTTTCCGTCGGTGTGTTGAAAAATTTAAGGATCAAATCCTGAAAATGACATAACTCTTGTCTCTCGCGATGTACAAACATTCATTCTCAACTTAATAATTCTTCATTTACTTTTGAGTCTTGGGTATTAATCATTTTGCTCCATTTGTCGGGTTTTAATCCGCTCGAGCATTTGAGGTACTCGAAAATAAAATCCAGACGCGCGTCCTCCTTTTTCTCGTCCTTCTTGTCCGTCATTTTTTTACTTCGTCAATTGTACTTTTGATTATTACTTCTTTTCGGGTATTTTTACATTTGTGTAAAGTTCCCTGGTTGTTTGTGATATCAATCATATTAACCTTTATTGAAAATTGAAATCGTCTGGATTTTGGGATTTGTAAACATTTGAAGGTATGCTACCTATCGATTGGTTCTCATCGTAGGTTCCACCATTACCAGCCACTGGTTGCAATCGGGCGGGAGCTGCACTGAGTTCCCAATATTCACGATAGATGTCAGGTGTATAATCGAATGAGGGGGAATTTTCGGTAGTGAGTTTCCGGTGACTGCCGAGAAAATTCAAGTCTTTATTTATTTATTTATTTATTTTATTTTCACGATAGAAATTCGGTAACGAACTGGTGAAACGAGAAAAGTGCATTTTACATACTTCTCGAAAACTCGTATTATCTCAGTAAGGACTAATGTTAGGAGAAATTATCAAAATAAATTTTTTGTCGCAAAATTCATCAGCTACAAAAATAGTCTTGGGACATTATCTCCTAAAATCACTCCTTACTGAGATAATCTACGTTTTATGAAAATAGAAAAAATACACTCATCTCGTTTTATCACTTCGCTACAGAATGAATTTTTGATTGTCTCTTTCTTGACTTTTTTTAAGTGTTTGGCATTTAATTATTGAATAATAATTTTAAAAACGTTGAACAGATTACAATTGTAATATTGTTCATCTGCTTTTTACAATTTTTACACAATTGTTATAAAATGTAGCGGATTCGCTCGGAAATTGAATGGAATTTTCATTCCAATTCTATTCCAAAAATATCAGTACGAGTGGGTTATTCAATATTTCCTATTCAATTTTGATACTCAGAACTAACAAACTACCAATTCCAAAAGAATTTATTGGATCAAATTTTTCCTCAAATAATCCAACAAATCCAAAAATCTTTTTGTGTCCCCCTAATCTCGTTAAAACCCAGAATCCCTTCCAGATGACCCACGGTAAGTTAATCCCAAGGGTCAGTCGACATAACAAAAATACGAAAAATTTCTAAAATCATGGGCGTGACCCGGTGCATTCGTCCCTCCGCCGGGATGACAATAAAATCCCCCAGGACTGCAATGCCTAAAAAAAATCGTTGCATCCGTTAAAGGTATGATCACATCACCAATTAAATATTCATACCCAGTAACGGAATAATTTCCTGTAAACCTCAAGTTCTTGAGCCATTCGTGTTAATATTTATTTAATATTTTCAAAACGGTATTTATCCCCATGGCGGTATCAATTTAGTCCTCAAGCACTCCATGGAGTCCCAAAGAGCCTCCTCAGCCAGTGAAATCTTCTTAAACTCGAAAATCTCCGGTTAAATTAATCCCACCAAATAATCCCAAGAGCCAGTGGCCCTAAAAATCCGAAAAAAAAATCTCCAAAATCATGGGCGTGACCCAGCTACCCTGTCCACGAAGCTCCCAACAAAGCCTCCCCGCGAAGGCTGCAATTTCTCCAAAAAAAGGGCGACGGCATCGGTTAAACGTACATTATTCCACTGAAGCAGGAGCAAAATATCGTTCCGAATTCATCAGAGGGATTTTCAATGTTGATCCCACGAGACTGTCCCCCCCTCGTCACGATTGTATTCGTGTGGGGGGGAGGCTCGTTTTCTTGTGTATTCCTGGTGCCTCTACCTGAGCGGCATTGGGTGTCCCTTTGGCGAGGCACCCACGGTATGAATAGGCAACGTCGTTTCGACAAGGGCTGCTTTAATTCCCCCTCTCCCGCGCCCTCTCACTCTCTCTCTCTCTCTCACTCTCTCTTTCTCCACGCGTCCCCCTCCAACACAGTACACAGGATTTTGTGTGTGTGCTTGGCCGTATGGTGGCGCACTCCTGCGACTGTGCGCTGAGAGCAGCTCCCCTGAAATGCCTCCACCCGTCTACCGAGAGCAGTCAGTGCGAGTCGAGCTTGCCATCGATGTGCATGGTCTCCAAAATCATAAGTCGCCAGTACTCACTGCGCTATTATGTTGCTACGAAAGAGACAATATGTCCTCAACGCCGTGAATTAAATTCCAAATAGTTAAAAGAAAAAAATATCAACTAAATTGGAAAGGAAAAAAAAAAATTAAGTTGTGTTAAGTATAAGAAGTGACTAACCATCGTTAATAACTGTGCTTTCGGGAGGAGTAAACAATTGTCGTAGTTGGATTAACAGCAAAAGAAATTCAATAAACACCCGAGGATACATGTGTTATTGATAAAGTGATTTGTTACATGTGGATTAAGACGTGACGAGTTTGGAAAAATGACCGAGTGCATATTGTTGTGATAAAGGGTGTTTTGAAGAATTTTATTTAGTTTTATTTTTCATTTCATCCAAAATACTGGATTTTTTTTTGCCGTTTGGCTCTCAACGAGGAGAGCCACTGCCTCCTCACCCCTGCACTCCCCGCCCGCCCTACCCTCACCACCTCCATCTCCACCTACGCCGTGATTAACGAAAAATGGCTGTGAAATGCTGTGTACCAGGGATGTGTGTGATAAGCACATTTTTATTGTGCCTGATCGGGGCATTTGTCGGTGCTCGTGGTTCGTGTCACTGGTCGTCCGACGGCAATGAGACACGCTCGGCAGTGTGCACATTGAGAACACTGGATCCATCCGGTGTTGCTGCCCTTCTGCCACCCCTGGACGGTGCCTTTCGTTTGCGTCTTGAGTGCAGTAATATTCATCACTTTGAGAGTATAATATCGGGCGAGAGTTGGCATCGTTTGAGTGGCCTTCACGAACTATTTATCGACAATTGTAAAGTCCTGAGAATACCGGAGGCGGCATTTCAGCCATTCACCGAGCTCAAGAAATTAACATTGCGAACGAAAAATGTGGAATGGAGTATTGGACGGAATTTGGAGCTCGCCCCTGAGGCACTCGCTGGACTGCGCGAGCTACAGACGCTTGAAATAGCTGATAGCAATCTCAGAATACTACCGAGAAACGTTCTCTGCAGTCTCAACAATCTCCAAATACTGAATCTCACTGGAAATCAATTTCGGGAGATGAGCGAGGTTGGATTAGCCGATGCACGAGCCAATCGTGCCGATTGTCACGCCGATATACGTATACTGGATTTGTCCCACAATGAGATTAGAAATTTGCCGGAGGACAGTCCATTGTCGGGGCTGCGACAACTTCAGGAGCTCTATATGCAGCACAATGGAATCGATGAAATAGCCAGTGATGCACTGACTGGATTGACGAGTTTACGTGTATTCAATGTCAGCTACAATTCTTTGGATACACTGCCGGAAGCGCTGTTTGCCTCGACGAGGGATCTAAGGGAGATACATCTGCAGCAAAATGAGCTGAGAAATTTGCCCCGGGGTATATTTACCCGTTTGGAGCAGCTACTGGTTCTCAATCTGGCTGGTAATCGTTTGGGAAGCGATACCGTTGATGAAATGTCCTTTCTCGGTCTGATAAGGCTTATTGTACTTGACTTATCGTACAATTCACTGTCACGAATTGATGCCCGTATGTTCAAGGACCTCTTCTTTCTTCAAATATTGGATTTACGTAATAATTCAATAACCCACATTGAGAGTAATGCATTAATGCCACTGTACAATCTCCATACCCTTGAATTATCGGAGAATCGTTTGCAAACAATTGGGCCACAATTGTTTAATGGATTATTTGTGCTCAATCGTCTGACACTGTCTGGCAATTTAATAGTTAATTTGGATCCTCTGGCCTTCAGAAATTGTTCAGATCTGAAGGAACTCGACCTGAGTGGTAATGAATTGACAGCGGTCCCCGAAGCCCTGCGTGATCTGACCTTTTTGAAAACCCTAGATCTTGGGGAGAATAAGATAACAGAGTTTCACAATGGCTCCTTCAAAAATCTCAATCAACTGACTGGCCTGAGACTCATTGGAAATGAGATTGGTAATCTCTCCCATGGAATGCTGTGGGACCTACCCAACCTTCAAATACTGAATCTAGCTAGAAACAAGGTCCAACACATCGAGATAGATACCTTTGAACGCAACGTACGTCTCGAGGCAATACGTCTGGATGGGAATTTTTTGTCCGACATTAATGGAATATTCGCTGGTATAACGAGCCTACTACTTCTTAATTTATCGGAGAATCACATGGAGTGGTTTGACTATGCATTCATTCCCAGAAATCTAAAATGGCTGGATATACACGGAAATTTCATCGAGAGCCTTGGAAATTATTATCAAATGCGTGATCTCAAAGTTAGAACTCTCGACGCAAGCCACAATAGAATAACCGAACTCACACCATTGTCATTGCCTGACAGTGTTGAATTACTGTTCATAAATAATAATTATATCAGCAATGTTCATGCCAACACATTCACGGGCAAAATTAATTTAACTCGTGTCGATATGTATGCCAATATGATTGAAACAATGGAACTCGCTGCACTCAGATTAACACCAGTACAAGAGGGTAAGTTACTGCCCGAATTCTACATCGGTGGTAATCCTTTTAATTGCAATTGCTCGATGGATTGGCTACCAGTGATTAACAATATGACTGCACTGCGACAACATCCACGTGTTATGGACCTTGATAATGCAATGTGCCGTATATCCGGACCCCGTGGTACAGCTATGGTGCCAGCATCAATGGCAAGACCGGAACAATTTCTCTGCCGCTATGAGGCACACTGTTTTGCACTGTGTCACTGCTGTGACTTCGATGCCTGTGATTGTGAAATGACATGTCCATCGAATTGCAAGTGTTATCACGATCAAACGTGGAATACTAATGTTGTTGATTGTTCGGGCCTAGCTACCCAGGATATACCCCGTAAAATTCCCATGGACGCCACCGAAGTGTATTTGGATGGCAATGATTTTCGTGAATTGCAGAATCATGTGTTTATTGGACGTAAAAATATGCGTGTACTTTATGTGAATGCCAGTGGTATAGAGTCAATTCAAAATCGTACATTCAATGGCCTCAATAATCTTCAAACACTCCACCTGGAGGACAATAAAATTCACGAACTCAAGGGCTTTGAATTTGAACATTTGGTGCATCTGCGTGAACTCTATTTGCAGAATAATGTCATTGGCTTCATTGGTAATCTGACACTTCTGCCGCTGAGATCACTGGAGATACTGCGACTCAATGGCAATCGTCTGGTAACATTTCCAGTTTGGCAAGTCACTCTTAATACACGTCTCGTTGAATTATCACTTGGTGGTAATCCGTGGTCATGTCGGTGTAAATTTCTCCAAGAACTGTCTGCCTGGGTATCTGACAATGCCCACAAGGTTATTGATGCCAGTGATGTATGGTGTTACAACAATGAAGCTAGGCCAGCTTATCGTCGTCGTCTCAACGTCAATGAGACAGCTTGCTCGGATTACTTTGCCCAGGGCGGCGTCATTGAGAGCATAATGGTCTCCGATTACTTGCCTATGGTTGCAGCAACCCTCTCAGCTGTACTACTACTCCTTGTTATTACGGTACTGGCCTTTATATTTCGCGAGCCAGTACGTACATGGGCATATTCACGTTACGGGGTTAGATTTTGGGCGAAAACAGCACAACCAGAGGACAAAGAGCGCCTCTACGACGGCTACTTCTGCTACAGTCCCAAAGATGAAGACTTTGTATTGCACTCGTTGGCTGTTGAGTTGGAGCATGGACCAAGTGGTTTACGTTTGTGCCTTCATCATCGTGATCTACCTTGTCTACGTGCTGCTGCACCAGTTGTATTGGAAGCAGCTGAGGCATCGAAGCGAGTTGTAATTGTACTGACGAGAAATTTCCTCCAGACTGAGTGGTCGCGTTTTGAGTTTCGTGCTGCTGTACACGAAGCCCTCAGGGGTCGTCCAGGTCAGCTGGTGGTTGTGCAGGCTGGACCTGTCACACCCGAGGCAGAAGCTGATCCGGAATTGAGGCCTTATTTGCGGACAGCAACAACACTCAGATGGGGTGAGAAACGCTTCTGGGAGAGATTGAGATTTGCAATGCCACAGGGTGATGCATTGCGACGAAAATCATCGTCATTGTACAGGAGAAATGTTAATACGTATACACTTGAGGGTAGACCGGAAAAGGAGACATCGACGTTGCGTGTACATGGCCACATACCAGGACATCATCATCCATTGTTCAAGGATGCACCGGAATTGTTGCAAGCACCACCGGCTTACTCAAGTACAGCTACACTCGGTCATAATAATCAAGTTAGACTCGAGCCAGGTGGTAGAGATACCCCGGTGAGCTCGGCGGCAAGTCCAAGCCCCAGGCTCACCATGAATCGTGCCTACCAGGAAGGTCCATTGGATGCTATCAATGAGAGTAGAAGACCATTATCTGAGCACATTTACTCTTCCATTGATTCGGATTATTCGACTCTCGAGAGAAATGCCTGGAGACAACAGCAACCACCACCACCTGGTCAAGCGTATCTTGTGTAACTTCCAATTGAGATATTGCGGATACAAGTAATCAAGTATCAAACCACTGAAGTTGTGCACTCCCTCTGGACTGTTCTAGTGTAGTGTGTCGGAGGGGGGGGGGGAGGGGATATGGATTATTCAGATGATTTTAATGTCCTAGTAAGTGGTTTATTGGCTGCTAGCCTGTTATCCAATACACGATTGAATACTCGTCGTTCACACCGACGTCTAGTCAAAGGGAATTGTCTTGGCTGGTGACGTCACAGGTGGACAATTTCATTAGTACAACGAGGGATATTTCGGAGGCAAGTGGTAGTAGGGATTTTCGCCTCCAAATGGTTTATGAAAAAAAAACAAACAACCAAACCGTTATTATTAAATAAATAATGAAGAACCAGTGAATCGTGACAATTG
Organism: Psyttalia concolor; assembly: GCA_030522845.1. NCBI lineage: Eukaryota > Metazoa > Arthropoda > Insecta > Hymenoptera > Braconidae > Psyttalia > Psyttalia concolor. Next base: position 55,906 of record JAPYZM010000166.1, read on the forward strand.
TGTGCTCCCTCTCCGGTAATCATTACAAGTATTCATTCCCTTCTCCACAATGTTTATTCGCTCTCTTCCACTGTGTCTTTTGTGATATTGTTTATTACTGTATTTTTTTTATTATTTCGATCATTTGTATGAACAGTGTGACTGGATTTTTGGAGTCAGTGGAGTAGACCTATTGTGCTCAATAATTGAAAGATATGTTGCTTTGAGGGCCTTCTATTAAGTGAGAAAAGAGTAATTAATTTGTATTTCTTTTTATTTTTTATTTTATGTTTTTTTTTTTTTTCGTTAGCATCAAAGAACTGATTCTTCTGTACTCATTAATTCAATACCTTTAATTAGAAGCGTAGCAGCGTAATATTGATTTCATAAGCTCGCTCGTGCGTTTTTTTTTCTTTTCATTGAAATTAGCGATGAGAGATGGAGAAATCCAGTGGATCTCCAGCGAGTATCAGTGTGTGCTATTTTGTCCGATGAGTCTCATTTTTTTTTTACTGCCAAGCGAAAAGAAAATCGTAGATGCGTTATAGTCTTATCGTTCACCCGTCCTCGATTGAGAGAAGTTTAATTTGTTTTGTTTTTTTTTTTTCTTCCTTTTTGTAGCGTTGCATTGTAAAGTACCGATGGCCTACCTCGCCAATGACTAAATAACTTAAAAAAGAACAACAAAACATGATATTATTTACTTAATTAATTACTCGCTTAACGAAATAGTCATGGGTGGGGCTAACGAGAGTACCCAGCATGACTCGGCTGTAAATATTTACTCCTCTATATATAATATATATACGAAAAAGAAATGTATAAATTTACAAATGAAATTATGTTCGTAATGAGATGAGTGCATCCGAATGAGAGCGGAAGTGAGATAAAAAATATTGATGAAATAGGAAGACAAAAACAATGGGAAGTGAACTAGGGAGAGAAAAAAAAGTTAAGAGAATGTAGTTAGGCAATGTTTTATAATTTTATATGACTGAATAGCGAGAGAGAGGAGTGATGCGTATGAGAGAGAGAGAGAGAGAAAGAGAGATGCTGTATGATATGTACATATGTAACAAATTTTCGCCTGATGTAAGATAATACTCGCCATAAAACAAGAGAAAAAAAACACACACACCCACACACAAGGATTATCTGAGGAAAATTATCAATTAATAAATAAATGTAAATCAGATTTAAACTCAAAGACAAGAGAGACGACAAAGTAACAAAATTGTTTCAACAAAAATACGTATAAACGCTCTTATACGAATCTAAACTAAACCCTAAATTTAAAAGGAAAAAAAAAAGATGATAAAAACGTTGTACATTTGCTATACTTCAATTATTTAAATCATGTGAATAAATTTATAACTTACGTTATCGTTTCAATTTAAATTAAAAACAAAATGCATTGAGTCAATTAATTTGTTCATTCGCCAACACGTAATTACCATATCCCATCACGCATCCTTTAATCCATTCCGGCAATAGAAGTGAAGGGAGAAGAGAAAGAGAGAGAGAGAGAGAGAGAAAGAGGGGGGGGGGGAGAAAAAACAATAGCCACAAATTATGGGTTATACGTCCGTGGAAGAAAGATGGAGAGTGGAGTGCATAGGGAAGAGAAAATGGAATTGTAACTCCCTAGTAATTCATCGGATCTACCTCTTGTCCTGTTCTCTCACTCGTTTCCCCATTATCTTTCTTTTCAAGTGAAAACAATGGCGAGTACATACACTCGTGAAGTCGACTAATTGGAACTGACAAGTTGAGACGTCAAATCATTGTTGTCATAATTAATCAGAAAGTTCGATTGGAATTGCGATGTTTTGAGGTGGATTTTACACTTGGAGGTTGGACTATTATTCCCAACATTGATGGGGTTCAGCGGTGGCTCTAGGCCGATGCTAACGCATTTCTATTCTCATTACAGTGGTTATAATGGGGGCAAAACGATACATGCACACGCATACAAATAATACGGGGTTGGGGATCGGGCAACTGGAGCCCGCGGTGCATCGATCGTAACTCGGCATGCGGTGGTGCGCGCGTTCATTATTGAAGTACCCATCCTCCTTCCGCTTTTTTTTTTTTCAACTCGCGCTCTTAACTCTCAACTGCCCTTTCATCGTCTTATTCGACCTTTTGGCCCTGCTGTGTGCACAAATGATCGGGTTTCTTCGGGCTGGCGGTTGTGAAGTCGAATCAGTGAGGGTGAGAATTATTTTTAACACATTTTTAGGGATTTTTTTTAACACAGAAAATGTTGAGTTATCTGGGAGAATTTTTTTTGAATGAACGATTTTTTTTCACGAACGGATTTCTCCAGAGAAAAAGTTTTTAAAGCTTATTAATTATTAATAAGTGTCAATTATTGTTATTAATTATTAATTAATTAATTAGTGGAGGGGTCGTCAGGCAAACGCAATCAGGATCACCTGGAAATGACGCACTCAAGCAATTGATCATTGAAAAATCCAAGACTTTTCGTCCGTAAATTGAGATTTTGGCAAAAATAGTTTTTCTCGGGCCTTGGAACGAGCTGGAGGTTCCGGTTGTTCGTCGATAAATGGTATCACGACGACAACAGACTATGATAAATTCTTCGGGGGAGTTATAAGAATTGGCGAGGGTGGGAAGTTTTTTTAGCGCTGAGTGAATCGTTGGGAGGATCAGTTCATGAGGAGAGGAAGGGAAGAACCATTTTTCTTGAGGGCTTGCGAGGGAGTGACGCCAGCGGATGTTGATAGACGAATGTTGAGTTTTTGGGGGAGAGCAGTGGGTGGGGATGTCACTGGATAATATTTTTGGTTTTTCAGTGTTTTTTTTAAGATAAAATAACATGCGTCATCAATTTTTATTAGAAATGTTAGCGAATTCACTCGACAATTCCACCAAATTTGTTGTGAATTTGGGATTAATCTTGAGTAATTTTTTTTAGGTATGTAATGCTGTCCTAATTTTTATCTCCAATGGACATTTGCTGTACTTCAATTATTTAAATCACGCGAATAAAGTTATTACTTGTGGGATTTTTGCGATGACATTGAGTGACGTCGGGGGATATTGACAGACAGAAGTTCACTTTTCCATTTTACGGGGCAAAGAAATAATGAGAGAATGGCGTACGTACGAAAAAAATTGCGAGATATTGGCATTAAAATTGTTTATTGGAATTTAGATAAACCCGAGTTTGAAATAACATTGCGGAGATTTCTATAAGCCCTCACTTTTTCGTTGCTCAGCGATGCAAGGGCTGTTGTGGGCGTGCAAAAATCGAAAAAAAAAAATAGCGGAATGAATCCCATCGACGAGTGACGGAAAATTACAGTAAATGGGTTTAGAATTTCGTGAGTACCCGTGAAAATTATTAACTGGAGCGTCAATAATTTTTACGAAGTTGGAACAAACACAAATTAATTTACAAAAAAACTTTGAAAATTTTTATTACAACAATGAATTTATTTTTCGTCATAAATATTATTTTTTGTAGAAATATATTTTGGCATTAGGCAGTCAATAAATTTTAATGACCGATTGTATAATCTTTATTGCACTCCTCGATAACTTTTGGTGAGCAGTCAAAATTGTTTTCATTTGGAGATTACAAATTAAAAATAATAACTAAATTTGAATATTTCTCAAAGTTCAACATCTCATCTTCAGTTTTTCCACTGAAATATCCCCCCCTATCTCCAAACAGTTAATTCATTAAATTCCCCTAATGATGATTGCGGTAAAATGGGGTGAACGTCCCAGTTAGTGTCAGTTGGTCTCTGGTCCTGACGAAATAACATGGATTACAATCATCAAAATTAATTCTCCTCAAGCCAAGCTGCATCATTACCACATTACCTAGAAGAATAAACACCATGACAGCTAGAATTCACGGAACATTTGATTGTTACCGGGGAAAATGTGGCGAGAGTGCTCGAGTGGGTTATGGCATTCGAGTGGTGGGGAGGTAAAAAAAATATGGGGACAGATGACAGGTGGACCACCTTCGTATGTCCATGAATTACATAAATAAACGCTAGTTAACATCGGGCACCGGAGGGCACTCACTGATAGCATCTCTTCTCACGTCTTCCAGTTGTCCGTAGGGCAAATGCCGCGTGCTCGTCCCAAAGACCAAGCGGGGCCACAAATTCACCTCAAGTGAGTTCAAACTCTGTTGCAACACGAAACGTTCGGCGTCTGTGTGTGTTTCATTTGGGGCGCTGCGTACGAGAGAGTCCGGGAGTTCTTGCTCATAATCTTGGTGAGGCCGTTAAGAAAGGAATGCTGGACTGAGAAAAAATCCTTTTGGCAAAGTTCACTCGGTGAGTGCGAAAAATACTCTCTTTTCTATTGTTAAAATCATGAAATCTCGCCTGATTAATAATGTAATTGGCAGAGTGAGTGAGGGATGAGAGAGAATTTTCGAGCTGTCGCAAGATTAGAGGTTATGTCCTTTATAACTTCATGTAGTTGGGTTCTACCTGGTATTGTAGCTTCATCGGGACTTCTATTGAGTAATGCTTTGTCCGGCGAACGAATTTTTAAGTCCGACCTCTGATACTCTTGGAGTCTCAAGGACAGCCTTCATCGAGCAATCGCAGACGAGAATTTTTCAGTGGACATGATGAGCCATCGACTCAAACATTTGTCTATTCTTACAGTCCATCAAACTCGGGAGCTAATGCAAACGAGATGAATTTATGGGGAGACTTTTTTCTCTCAGTCTGGGAACAAAATAATTTATCCCGAAATTTTTCATGTTTTTAAATTACAAGAAAATATTTTCGCGTACCAGGCAATTCTTCGTCGAAAGTATTTTTCCTCTTCGTGTACTGTTGGAGTTTTTTTTTCTTCAAAATTTGAAGATTTGTTTTTTATGAGGAAGTTCTGTGGCTGAAAAAAAAGTGGGGATAAATAATGAATTTAAATAATTTTAAAAAATTCCATGACATTTCCGAGAAAAACAAGAATTGGTTGAAGACTTTTGTCCCTCAGTGTGAGAGCAAAATAATTTATCCAGATATTTTACATGTTTTTAAATTGACGAGAAAATATTTTCTCGTGCCAGGTAAATCTTTCTTATCAAAAGTATTTTTTCTCTCAGTGAACCGGTGTATCACTCGCGTCGTGTCGTTGTTAGTGCTCATACATAATCGCTTTACTTGTTGGTATTTTTTTTTTGGGGTCTTTTTAACCTCCGGACTTGTCGCTGGTTTTGAGGATTCCGTGATAATGATCACTATTCGTTATTTCAGTGATTAACGGATGAGGAAGTGGAACATTCTTTTGGGGCTTGGGCAATGGAAAGCTTTTGTGGACGGTTTCAGGGGGACATTGAATTATAGTGAGGGAACGATGTTTTTTGATGTTTGAGGATTTAATACACTGTCGAGGATTTTTTCTTGTGTTGGGAAGCGAGAACATTGGGCGGAAATTTTTAATCTGGTAGGCTTTGAGGCGAGATTACTCGGCGGCTCCTCGGACCTGCAATTTTCGAATTACAATATTTTTTTTATATAAAAAAAAGTAGAACGTCAATAAGAAGTTGTCTTTTTCAATTTGGCTCTTACCCAGATAATTGTGCGCCTAGTGCAAAATAAGTGCGATATTTATTTTTAACAAAATGAAGTTGCTCGAATATTCCCCGCCGATCAATCCGGAAAATGTTAGAATAATTTGATAAATTGACAAAACGTGCCCCCACGTTCTCTTCCTTCCGAACGTCGGACTTGAGCGGTCACTCTATTATTTTCTCGTCATTTGTAATTCTCTTTGCGGCATCGAGCAATTGTAAGTCATATTTTCGGACTATACCGCGTCTTAATTAATATTGACATGATGTGTATAATCTTCTAATATCGTAATCTGAAAAGAGTAATTAAATATTAAAATTCGGGGATATTCCAGGAAAGAAAATGATTACTATCGATGAATAAAATAAATTAATTATTCTCAGAACACATTCAATCCCATAAAATTCTCATCACCTTTACCAAATAATCTTCCCAATCTCTTCAATTTAATTTATTAATATTATCCTCCAAGAATTCACAACTTATAAATATTTCTTCATAATTTCAAATGCAAAACCATCAGAGTTGATGGAAAATTCCAATTCCATAAAAACATTTCTACAATTCATAATAAATTCATAACGACGTTGAAAATTTCAAATAAATTCAAATGTCCTGACTGATGTCATTCTTCATCTAATTGTTCATAAAATACCGATAAATGTTCAACATATTCGGAAAATTCCGTGGAATGTTTCAGGGAAGGTACTTCCTCGTAAAAAATTCATAAATCTACATATACTCACGAGAATGACTCTATGAGTGATGTTGGGTGAAAATACTTCCAGTGTTCGGCTTGGCATATGAGATCACGGAGTTGGAAAAGTTTTCGTGGGGCTTCTATAGTACACTACTTCGCCTTCATCTCTCCCTCCCTCAGCCTTTTGACATGGGAATTTCTTAACTTTTCGAAGCATTCAGCGCAAGTAGTTTTGGAACGGTATACGCCCCATGCTCCACTGTCGAGTTGGGTGGAAATTGTTGGCTTTTCAGCCACAGCAAGAAACTTCGTTCCAGGCACACATATATTTGACCTCATGATATTATTCAAGAGAAGTAGGGGAGAGTATGGAGAGAGGGTGTGTGTATGTGTTACTGTGAAAACCCGGACGAAAATAGAAGGGAGGTAGTGGCTTTTGAAATTCAGTTGACGGAATCTTGCAGATAGTCAGTGGAAAGATAGAAATCAAGTGGTTTGTTGTTGTTGTTGTTGTTGTTGTTGTTGTTATCGTGAATTTTCCGAGAAATTCATTTGACTCGTTGACAGCCATTGCCAATCTGATTGGGAACATTTTTTTTGAATATTTGCCATTGCTTTGGTCAAAACTCGATCTTAATCCTCGGGCGCTCGAAAATATGAGGTT
>JAPYZM010000167.1:0-49555 GCA_030522845.1 Psyttalia concolor
AAATAGATTCTTCTGTTTTTCTTCACAGCCTCCCCGCGTTTACATTTCCCGAACTAGCTTTTGTCCCTTTGGACGTGCCCTCTAATTCTTCCAGTCTTTTCCCTCCTCATCTCCTCAATGTTCTAGCCTATCGAAGCCACCCATTCTCATTGTAACATGTTCCGCCTCGGGGTCGCGCCGTTTATTCCAGCCTCTATCTTCAAGTTGTCACTTCTTTCCTCTCCATCGCCCAGGTCTCCTTGTTTTCCCATCAAAATTGATTTCAATCCTGCTAAACACCCTCTCTTGCCTCTCCTAATTCACTTTTTATTCATTATTTCCTCTCCTGTATAACCCCGTATTGTATTGCCTCGTGATCTTCCATTCATTCTAACCTTATTCTTCAAGTTGCCTCTTTATTCTCTTCTGTCGTATCGTTTTCATTGTTTTGCCGTAATATTCCTTTTCTATAATGACAAGTGCCTTCACTCGCCTCCCCTAGTCCACTTTTTATTCATTATTTTCCTTCTTTTACCACCGAAAACACGAAAAGAAACTTGCCTAATTCGGGCCAAGCCATCCTAACGTCGCCATTTCCATGGGGCGACCATTGAACGAAAATATTTTTAATCCAAAAAATGTCTGGACTGAAAGTCCCTGGAGACTTTAAAAAGATAACTCAATTATTTTTCGACCTTTCTCTTGTCAATTGATCTTGTCAATTATTTAATTGATTTATTCATTCTGCGGGCCCACTGGAGTATCAAATCAGAATTCCTCCAATTACCCCTCTGTCCTGGTCGTCAGCCGTCAATAGCCTCTACTTCCTAAAATAAAATTGAAGGAAAAATAGAAACGAAAGGAAAATCGACTCATTCATCCGACGCTCAATAATAAGATTCATCGAGAAGTATATCCTGTGCACTTATTATCCTTGAACGCACGATTACACTCACATGCAATGAATAAAGCATCAGCAAGGTGTTTCTGAGCGCGTCCCATGGCCCGTTGACCTTTCGAGATGAAGTAAAAGTCCCCAGGAGTCGCGGAATGACGGAGAGAATGTTCAGCGAGGCATTTAATCGTTCGAAAGCAAGAAAATTCAATTACATAAGCATACCGAGTTTTAAAAATTTACACCCAAACATTTCCATAATTTGCCAATATTGTTTCTCTACCGCGATTACATCTGCTGATGGAAATTCATGGGAAACGCATCAGTCGCGGATTTTTCTGCTGTCGGATTCAATTCAAATGCTGAAAATTTATGAAAAATATATACTAAGGCCCATCATTGATATCCTGAGCTGTTTTTGTGGTCAATATAAAGACTATTATCGGCACCGCTGGCAGTGAAATTTTAGGAAAAATTACGAAACCCAGCTCGGGCGATTTTCGCATTTCAAGTAAAAAGTTCGCGACACTTGCGTCAAATTTACTGCCACTATATTTCACTCCGGAATTGCAGAAAAAATACGGAATTGTTTTTTGCAATAAAAAATATCCTCGAACTACAATTTTTATAGAAATAAATTTATAAAAATCCGGAGTTCAATTTTTTTACGTCGACATTGGGAAAAAATAGAAAAAAAAAAATCCAAGGACGTGGTACATTCGGATAATCATCTCCTGAATTTTGTAATTTTTCATTCTCTGTAGTTTGACGAAAAAAGTAATTACTATTGACCCAAATTAACCATCCGCTCGACATTCTTTCGTCATATGTAGCCCGGAATCCAGCAATTGCAACGAAAAATTCCAGTGCACTGGGCAATTAATGGAGTGCTAAACGAACGCATCATGAATACAATTTCCCTCGGCGTTGAATAAACAAAGAGAGAGGGGAAAAAAATGGAATTGACACGAGCGAATTGTCCAAGTCGGGTATTTATTGGGTCGTCGTACCGATAACCCGTTTGCACGTACGACGAGGAAGTCAGAGTCGAAATCGAGCGTTTCTCCGACGTTCCTCGATTCTCTTTGCCACACACGTATTCTCTTTTCTCCGCGTTTGTCTCACGAGGATATACACATCAAAAAGCCAATGCCGGCTACTCGTGGCCAGCATCAGTGTATATCGTTGGCGCACTAAAAACGATCGAGGTCGAGTCGTTGGCACTCGAACATCGTCATACCCCCCTGTAGGTCACCGATTAACCGCCTTCCCGACGAGTCGAGTTTGGCGTTTCACAGCCGACAGTCAACCCAAGTCATTAAACATTTTTTAAATAAATTTACGAAATCATCTGACAGCCCCCAATCAATTGCCTAAAATCGGGGGGAGACAAATGATCGAATTTCAAAGAATTTTTTAATAAAAATCGAGGAAAATCTGTTAAAGGTATTTTTACAATCTTCGATAAAAATTTCAATTTTTTTTAACCCTCCAATTGAAATCTTTTTATTAAAATTAATTTTTTTTGATCGAGGGAGTTAATTTGGTAATTTTTTTTCAATCAGTCGGTATTTTTAATTAATTCTCCTATGCTCGGATTTTTGTCCTCCTTCTGAACTTTATTAAATCGTAAATTCATTGTATTTATGGCTTTCAGGATGGGAACTGAAGGGAATTTACTGTTACAAATTCTTCAATATCAGGCATTCGTGGGAAAAAGCAGCCGAATTATGCAGGAGGTAAATATTCAATGAGATATATTCCCCGGAAAGTGAGAGAAGTTATTCTACGGAATAGAAATAAATTCCGAATTCAACGAAGTGGTAAAACGAGATGAGTCAAGTAATCGTCGGAGTGAGCGACTGATAAATATCAAATCCCTCCCAAAGCGAGAGAAATCATGAATAGATCCGAGATATTCTGAATTATTTCCTTAAAATTAATTCGATTAATTAATTAAATTCCACCCGAATCAATTAATTCGCTAACATCTCCTGTTCACCTCCACTTCAGAGGAAAAATTCCCAATTATCTACGGGTGTCCGCGAATTTTCAATGAAATATTCCGACACGTGTGACTAAATCTGATTTCTCCAAACGCAAAAGCTCTCTCGATACGGAACATATCCCCCCAACATATGATGAATTTCTCCAATTAATTAAACGAGAAATTAATTAGTAACTCATCACAATTAGGTACGGAAGCGATCTGATGGTAGTGGAGTCCTACATGGAGAACAACTTGACGTCGGGGATGATTGGAAGACACCTGGATCGATACTGGTTGGGCCTGGCATCCCTGGACGATCTCCGGACAAATACCCTGGAGTCCGCGGCGGGAATGCTGGTGTCCCAGTATGCCGGTGAGTAACCCATTACCCATCATCATAACACGACAAAGAAAAAACAACAGTTATGCAGTTATTAAAACGCAATACTCAGCCATTATTTGTTAATTTTTGCTCGAGTTAATTGGTAAGAATGATTTTTTCCTTCATATTCTCAATTTACCTCCGTCAATCCAACGAGCCGTCATGGCCACTTGACGAGACATAATGGAGCAATTAATAAATCGTTGACTCGCGCCTAACGTTTACGGTCTCGATTCAAACATCAGCACGTACATTACGCGAATAGGCTGAAGTAAAATACCACAATTGTACACACGAAAGAGACTCGGCGATCGTATCGAGGTCGCGGAAATGCGGAACTGTGAGACTTGTCGGCACGAAGACACACTTTTCCCATATCCTCGCACGACAATGCCCAACACTTGGGAGATTTGCGCAGGCATTGGAGTAATTCCCATTTTACCCATTTGCATAATTCAATAAAAGCTGTGACAATTCGCGAATTACTTCGGGGGAGTTTTTCCCATGGCAATTATTTTCGCGTCTTGTACAGGGCGAAAATTATTCAATAAAAATTACGGAACAATTCACGTTCTGCGTAAACTATTCTGAAGTCAGGTCATCTAAATAGAAATAGAATTACCAAATGATGATAGGAATAATGCTAGACCCCACAATCGGCTGAAATCTCTAGTTACCAAATCTCCTCCCAAGGTTTCTGGGCATCGAAGCAGCCAAACCCAGCATCCGGTGAGTGCGTGGACGTAGCCGTGACCGATGACCAGCAACAGTCCTGGGAGCTAACAACCTGCGAATCCCTCCTACCATTCATGTGTCGAGCCTCGGCGTGTCCGGCAGGTAATCAAAGCCCTCCGCCTCAGGCAAACATTTTGCATCACTCACCTCAATTTGCTCTCCCATCTAGGATCATTCCATTGTTCCAATGGCAAATGCATCAATGCCGCCTTCAAGTGCGATAAGCAGGACGACTGCGGCGACTTCTCTGACGAAATCGACTGTCCCACGAATTGTCAGTTCTACATGGCTAGCAGCGGAGACGTAGTCGAATCCCCGAACTACCCCCACAAATACACTCCCTTGAGCAACTGCAAATGGACCCTGGAGGGTCCCCAAGGGCACAACATTCTCCTCCAATTCCAGGAGTTCGAGACCGAGAAGAGCTTCGATATAGTTCAGATTCTCGTGGGCGGCAGGACCGAAGAGAAGTCCGTGAATCTAGCCACCCTCTCTGGGAAGCAAGAGCTCTCCAACAAGCTCTTCGTATCAGCCTCCAACTTCATGATCATTAAATTTAGCACAGACGCATCAGTGGAGCGAAAAGGATTCCGCGCCTCCTGGAAGACGGAGCCGCAGAATTGCGGAGGAATCCTCCGAGCAACACCTCAGGGCCAAGTTCTGACCTCCCCAGGTTATCCCCAGAATTACCCAGGAGGCTTAGAGTGCCTCTACATCCTGCAAGCCCAACCCGGCAAGATAATCTCCCTCGAGATCCAGGACATGGACCTCGAGACAGATCGAGATTACATCCTCGTACGAGATGGAGACTCCCCGATGAGTCGTCCAGTGGCCAGACTGACAGGCAAATCCGAGGACAATCCAACAGTCCTCATGTCCACCAGCAACAACATCTACCTCTACCTCAAAACCTCCCTAGGTGATTCCCGAAGGGGCTTCAGCATTCGTTTCACTCAGGGTTGCCGAGCAACCATAATCGCCCTGAACGGTACAGTTCAGTCTCCCTCCTACAGTCTCAACGACTACCCAAACAATCAGGAGTGTCTCTACACCATTAAGAATCCCAAGAACTCCCCCCTCTCCCTCAAATTCACAAACTTCAATGTCCACAATACGGATTACGTTCAAGTCTACGACGGAAGCAATACGAATGGTCTTAGATTGCACTCTGGGGATGGATTCACCTCCAACACGATTCCAAAGATCACACTGACGGCAGAGAGTGGAGAGATGCTGGTTAGATTCGTCTCGGATGCACTGAGAAGCTCATCAGGTTGGCAGGCTACCTTCTCCGCAGACTGTCCAATCCTCCTTCCTGGCGAAGGTGCTCTAGCCAGTAACAGGGATACAGCATTCGGAACAGTGGTAACCTTCTCGTGTCCCATGGGCCAGGAGTTCGCTACAGGAAAGCTGAAGATTACTAGTGAATGCCTGCAGGGAGGAAACTGGTCGGTCACGTACATTCCAAAATGCCAGGAGGTTTACTGTGGCCCTGTGCCACAAATCGATAACGGATTCTCAATCGGTTCTTCTAATGTTACGTACCGTGGTCTAGCCACTTACCAATGTTACGCTGGCTTCGCTTTTCCTTCAGGCAGACCAACGGAGAAGATCTCGTGTATGGCTGACGGCCGGTGGGAGAAGAAACCATCGTGCTTAGCTTCGCAGTGTGCTCCTCTTCCAGAAGCTCCAAATGCCAATATCACCATCTTAAATGGCGGCGGCAGAAGCTACGGGACGATTGTTAGATTCGAGTGTGAGCCCGGTTATGTCAGAACTGGACATCCAGTCATCCTCTGCATGAGCAATGGAACGTGGTCTGATAATGTACCCACTTGCTCCAGAGCTCGTTGTCCTGTTTTGCCCACCATCAAGAATGGCTTCGTCGTTGATAATAATAAGGATTACTTCTTCGGGGATGAGGCGCGAGTGCAGTGTAATCGAGGTTATAAACTTACGGGCAACAATATCATATCGTGTGGTGCTGAACAAAGATTTGAGAACGTTCCGTCGTGCGAGGATATCAATGAGTGTTCCTCAAGTCAGTGTGACTTGGCTTCCACAGAGTGTATCAACATGCCCGGTGCTTTCTCCTGCAAGTGTAAGCCTGGATTCGCTCCGACACTCGATTGCCGGCCGGTTGGAGATATCGGGCTCATAAATGGGGGAATCCCAGACGAGTCGATTACAGTTTCAAGCTCTGAGATTGGGTATAAGAAGAATGGAGTCAGGTTGAGCAGTGGAGATGGCTGGTGTGGTAATAGTATCGAGCCCGGGGCGAACTGGGTAATGATCGATATGAAAGCCCCGACGATTGTTCGAGGATTCAGAACTCAAGTCGTCGCTAGGAGTGACGGCAACATTGCTTTCGCCTCCGCAATTAGACTACAATATACTGACGATTTAGAGGATGTCTTCAGAGATTATACGAATCCTGATGGAACCCCGGTGGAGTTCAGAGCTGTCGAGCCTGCTCTCTCCATCCTCAATCTTCCAGTTCCCATCGAAGCGAGGTACATCAAATTCAGGATTCAGGATTACGTCAGCGCCCCCTGCACTAAACTCGAACTCGTTGGGTGTACCAGGCTAGAGTGCACAGATGTCAACGAATGTGCGAGTAACAATGGAGGATGTCACCAGAAATGTATCAACAGTCCTGGAAGCTACTCCTGCATGTGTAATACTGGGTATGAACTCTACAAAGGAAATGGAACTGCTGGATTCAACATTGGAAGATCAGAGACTGGGGAGAGAGATGGTGATCTCTATCAGCGAAACAAGACTTGTGTTCCGGTGATGTGTCCAACTCTGCCAGCTCCTGAGAATGGGAAGATCCTGTCCACAAAGAAACAGTTCCACTTTGGAGATCTCATCAAGTTCCAGTGCAATTTTGGTTACGTGCTCGCTGGTTCCTCAGCTGTGATCTGTACTTCCAGTGGAATTTGGAATGGCACTACACCAGAGTGCCAATTCGCCAAATGTGTTTCCCTTCCTGATGACAAGAATGAGGGGCTGACTGTTGTTAGAACTGATGAGACAAGTGTGTTAGTGCCTTTTGGACAGAATGTCACGTTGAAATGTGGAAACACTGGCAGGTCCTTGAGGAATACAGCTACCTCGGGCTTCAGACAATGTGTCTACGATCCAAAACCAGGTCTACCTGATTACTGGCTGTCAGGCTTTCAACCGGCTTGCCCGAGGGCTGATTGTGGACTGCCTCTGCCAACCCCCGGAGCTGAATACGGACAATACACGGATACCAAGTACCACTCGCAGTTCTTCTTCGGTTGTCAGGCGACATTTAATCTCGCTGGATGGAGTAACAACAACGATAATGTCGTTCGCTGCCAGGCGAATGGAATCTGGGACTTCGGAAACATGAGGTGTGAAGGACCAGTCTGCGATGATCCTGGGAGGCCGAGCGATGGCTTCCAAATTACAAGATCCTATGAACAAGGATCAGAAGTACAATTTGGCTGCAGCAGACCTGGCTACATCCTCATCAATCCGAAACCCATCGTCTGCCGCAGGGAGCCGGAGTGCAAGGTAGTGAAACCTCTTGGTCTCGCCTCCGGTAAAATTCCGGACTCTGCCATAAATGCAACGTCAGAGCGGCCCAACTACGAAGCCAAGAACGTAAGACTGAATTCTGTTACTGGATGGTGTGGCAAGCAAGAAGCATTCACCTACGTGAGTGTGGACTTGGGTCAGGTCTTCAGGATCAAAGGAATTCTCGTGAAGGGAGTAGTAACTAATGATATTGTGGGTCGTCCCACGGAAATAAGATTCTTCTATAAGCAATCGGAAAATGAAAATTACATTGTTTACTTCCCCAATTTCAACCTGACAATGAGAGATCCAGGAAACTATGGAGAGCTAGCCATGATCACTCTGCCTAAATCCGTTCAAGCTAGATTTGTGATTATTGGAATCGTCAGCTACATGGACAACGCTTGTCTGAAGTTCGAATTGATGGGATGTGAGGAACCCGCTGTGGAACCCTTACTGGGCTACGACTATGGTTACTCTCCGTGTGTCGATAACGAGCCTCCACTCTTCCAAAATTGTCCCCAACAACCAATAACGGTGCAGAAGGGGCCAGACGGTGGACTCCTACCAGTCAACTTCACGGAACCAACGGCCGTGGACAATAGCGGCAGCATTGCTCGCCTGGAAGTTAAGCCCCAGAGTTTCAAAACACCAATAAGAATCTTCGAAGACACTGTTGTGAAATACGTAGCTTTCGATTACGATGGAAACGTGGCGATTTGTGAAATCAACATCACAGTTCCCGATGTAACCCCTCCAAAACTCAGTTGTCCTCAGAGTTATGTTATTGAATTGGTAGATCGCCAGGAGAGCTACACCGTCAACTTCAATCAAACCCGAAGGGACATCAATACAACGGATGCATCAGGTCCAGTGAAGATCACCTACGTCCCTGAACGTGCAGTGATTCCCATTGGAGGATTTGAAAACGTAACAGTCTATGCCACTGACTCCAGCGGAAACCGAGCCTCCTGTCACTTCCAGGTGTCCGTCCAAGCGACCCCTTGCGTAGATTGGGAGCTCAAACCTCCTGCCAATGGTGGCCTAAAGTGTGTAGCAGGAGACAAGGCTAAATCTCTTCAATGTATCGCTACCTGTCGATCTGGATATAGATTTACTGACGGCGCACCAACCAAGCCGTTTACTTGCGATCCAGTGAGACGATGGTCTCCCACATCAGTTGTTCCTGATTGTGTTTCTGAAAATACTCAGCAAGCTGATTACAATGTGATCGCTTCCGTTACATACAGAGCGAATGGAGCAGTTTCCAGGGGCTGCCTGCCACAGTATCAGGACCTGATGGCTCAGTATTACATGGGACTCAACAACATTCTCACTCAAAGGTGTTCAGCTGTTAATGTTAATATGAATGTATCCTTTATCCGGTCGGTGCCCACTCTTGTCGAAGAGAATGTCCTCAAGATGGACTTCATTCTCGTGATTGTTCCTGCAGTTCGTTCTACCCAACTGTACGAGCTCTGCGGTTCAACCTTAAATCTCATCTTCGATCTCTCTGTACCTCACGCAAGTGCTGTTATCGAGCCTCTCTTGAATGTCTCGTCCATTGGTAATCAATGTCCACCCCTGCGCGCCCTGCGATCATCCAGCAGCAGAGGATTCACGTGCAGCATCGGTGAAGTCCTGAATATGGATACGAACGATGTTCCAAGGTGTCTACATTGTCCAGCAGGAACATTCGCTGGAGAGAAACAGAAGCACTGCACATCGTGTGCAAAGGGATTCTACCAAAATAGTGATCGCCAAGGGGCCTGCCTGCGGTGTCCGTTCGGAACGTATACGAGAGAGCCAGGATCCAAGAGCATTGACGACTGCATTCCAGTCTGTGGGTATGGAACTTACTCACCAACAGGTTTAGTCCCGTGTCTAGAGTGTCCCAGAAACTCTTACACCGGGGAACCTCCGATTGGAGGATACAAAGACTGTCAGACCTGTCCGGCAGGTACTTTCACCTATCAGCCAGCAGCACCAGGACAAGATCGTTGCCGAACTAAATGTGCACCTGGTACTTATTCAGACACTGGGTTAGCTCCGTGTGCCCAATGCCCCAAGAACTTCTACCAAGCACAGCATGGTGCAACGACTTGCATGGAGTGTCCAACAACTATGTACACTGACACCGCTGGAGCAGTGGGTCGTGAGGCGTGTAAGGTAGTGACTTGTACAGACAATGTCTGTCAACATGGAGGTCTCTGTATCCCCATGGGTCATGCAGTCCAATGCTTCTGCCCAGCTGGCTTCTCCGGACGACGCTGTGAAGTTGATATTGATGAGTGTGCCTCTCAGCCTTGTTACAATGGAGCCACTTGTATCGATCTTCCTCAGGGCTACAGGTGCCAATGCGCCAATGGATACTCCGGAATCAATTGCCAAGAAGAGAAGACAGATTGCGTTAAAGGCACCTGTCCTGAGCGAGCTATGTGCAAAGACGAGCCTGGATTCGGCAACTACACGTGCCTCTGCAGGTCTGGTTATACTGGAGTTGATTGTGACATCACGATCAACCCTTGCACAAGCACTGGCAACCCCTGCCAGAACGGGGCTAGTTGCATTGCTCTCCAACAAGGTCGATTCAAGTGCGATTGCTTGCCTGGGTGGGAGGGCCAGAGTTGCGAGATCAATACTGACGACTGCGCTGAGAGGCCTTGTCTTCTCGGAGCCAACTGTACAGATCTCATTGCCGATTACAGCTGTGACTGTCCTCCCGGCTTCACCGGCAAACGCTGCCACGAGAAGATCGATCTCTGCTCGGGGAATCCCTGCCTGAACGGCATCTGTGTTGATAATCTCTTCGATCACGAGTGCATCTGTTTCGCAGGATGGACAGGACCGGCTTGCGAAATTAACATCAATGAATGCGCTTCCAAACCCTGCAAGAACAATGGGCAGTGTCTCGATCAGATTGGAGGATACACTTGCACTTGTGAGCCTGGGTACACCGGCCAACAGTGTCAACACACCATTGATGATTGCGCCTCGGATCCTTGTCAGAATGGAGCCACTTGCGTCGATCAGCTTGAAGGATTTGTCTGTAAATGTCGACCTGGCTTCGTCGGACTGCAGTGTGAAGCTGAACTCGATGAGTGTCTCAGTGATCCCTGTAATCCTGTGGGAACCGATCGTTGCGTGGATCTCCACAACAGCTTCTTGTGTCACTGCAGAGAAGGATACACCGGTACCGCTTGTGAAGTCAACATTGACGACTGTGCTTCGGACCCTTGCTATAATGGAGCAACATGCCGAGATGAAGTCGGTGGGTTCAAGTGTCTCTGCAGAGATGGCTGGACTGGGACCAAATGTGAGAGCGATGTAGGAATGTGTATGAACCATCCTTGCCAGAACGACGCTGCATGCGTAGATCTCTTCCAGGACTTCTTCTGTGTTTGTCCATCGGGCACCGATGGTAAACAATGTGAGACCGCGCCCGAGAGGTGCATTGGCAATCCTTGCATGCACAATGGACGCTGCCAGGACTTCGGATCCGGTCTGAACTGCACTTGTCCTGATGATTACACTGGTATCGGCTGTCAGTATGAATATGATGCCTGTCAAGCTGGGGCTTGCAAGAATGGAGCCACTTGCACGGATAATGGGGCGGGATTCACTTGTACTTGTCCACCAGGTTACACCGGCAAGACCTGTGAAGAAGACATTGTTGATTGCAAGGAGAACTCCTGTCCTCCCTCTGCCACATGCATTGATTTGACGGGAAAGTTCTTCTGCCAGTGTCCGTTCAATCTCACCGGAGACGACTGCAGGAAGTCCATCCAAGTGGATTACGATCTATACTTCACTGATCCATCACGCAGCAGTGCCGCCCAGGTTATCCCATTCTTCACGGGAGCGCAGAAGAGCCTCACTATTGCCATGTGGGTACAATTCATTCAGAAGGACGAAGCTGGAATATTTTTCACGCTTTACAGCGTCAGCTCTCCTCACGTTCCCACCAATCGCAGACCAATGATCCAAGCACACAGCAATGGTGTTCAAGTGTCTCTCTTCCACGATCTCCAGGATCTGTACCTACCGTTCCGCGAGTACGCGACCATCAATGACGGACAGTGGCATCATGTGGCAATCGTTTGGAACGGCGACAATGGTGGAGAGTTGACATTGATCACTGAGGGACTGATCGCTAGCAAGACAGAGGGTTACGGCAGTGGAAGAACACTTCCCTCGTACGGGTGGGCTGTTCTTGGTAAACCCAGGAGTGAATCACCTAAAGGATACACTGAATCAGGATTCCAGGGCCACTTGACGAAGGTTCAGGTGTGGTCCAGAGCGCTTCATGTGACGAATGAGATTCAGAAGCAGGTGAGGGACTGCAGGACTGAGCCGGTCTTGTATCAGGGATTGGTGCTAACTTGGGCTGGCTACGATGAGATTGGTGGAGGTGTTGAGCGAGTTGTACCCTCTCATTGCGGCCAGAGAATCTGTCCACCTGGGTATGGAGGGAATAAGTGTCAACAGCTTGAGGCGGATAAGATTCCTCCCAAGGTTGAGCATTGCCCTGGAGATCTTTGGGTCATTGCGAAGAATGGATCATCCATTGTCACATGGGACGAGCCTCATTTCTCTGATAATGTTGGAGTCGTGAGGATTCAAGAGAAAAGTGGACACAGATCTGGACAGACACTCCTCTGGGGAACTTATGATATCAGCTATGTGGCTTACGACCAGGCTGGCAACTCGGCGAGCTGCAACTTCAAGGTCTATGTGCTCTCGGACTTCTGCCCGGAACTGGCTGACCCCGTTGGAGGATCGCAATTGTGTAAAGATTGGGGATCGGGAGGACAGTTCAAGGTCTGTGAGATTTCCTGCAATTCAGGGCTGAGGTTCTCGCAGGAGGTGCCCAAATTCTATACCTGCGGAGCTGAAGGATTCTGGAGGCCTACCATGGATCCCAGCTTACCGATTGTCTATCCTGCTTGTACAGCGGCTACTGCTGCGCAGAGGGTCTTCAAGATCAGGATGAACTTCCCGACGAGTGTCTTGTGTAACGAGGCCGGGCAGGGGGTACTCAAGCAGAAGGTCAGGAATGCTGTCAACTCGTTGAATCGCGACTGGAACTTCTGTTCATATTCGTTTGAAGGTGAGTTGTTTTTTTTAGTCCTTCCTTCATTCGTGCATTTATTTATTTAATCCTCTTCCTTTATTGTTCACAGGCACTAGAGAGTGTAAAGACCTCGCTATTGACGTCCAATGTGATCACAGATCAAGAATTGCACGAGACACTAGCGTTGAAGACGGCGGAACATACGTGATATCGGCTGCTGTTCCATCAGAACCGTAAGTGTCCTCAATGAATACTTATTAAATTTCCTGAGTAAAATTTCACGTGCGGAGAAATTTAACAGAAAAACTTGACGCATTCATCAGACACTTGCGTTGAATTTCAATAAAACGTCTGCCAAAAATATTTTTCATAATAAATAAATAGAATTCATTGTTTTATACAACTTTGGCATTTCCGAAAATCTCCAGGACTTTTTAGTCCGGGATTTAAAGGAATTTGCAAGATTTTTCGATAAAATTTCTTCGCATTTCACTGAAGAGTTCTTTCAACTCAAATATACAATTCAAATAACTTGATTTTTCTATACAAATCAGAACGAGACAAGCTCGCCAAGGAAGCGACACCTACGAGGTGGAGATATCATTCCCAGCGATAAAGTAAGACTTCCCAAGAACCCCTCGTCAAATAAAAAAAGAAATCACGTAATTAACATCCCCTCCCCCAGATGAATCCACAATGACTGTGCACGATTCTCCCCAATTAACTTTCCAAACAAGCAGGGCCAACATCCTGGGGAAATTCATATTTGTTGTGTCATCATTAATTAACATTAGTGGCAGGAGAAAATCTCACAAGCGTTAGGAAACATCAAACTAGTTTAGATTAATCACAGGATCATGAGGACCATAAACCGGGCTTTTAACAATGGCATCGAGCATAACCGACAAGGCTGTAAATAAATTCGCCTGCACCATCACCAAAACTGCCTTCATACAACGATTGCACAATTAATTATTTGGGAATCTAATGATCATTGTCTCTTCGCAGCGATCCTATTCAAAACACCAATTCCAACGATCGTGCGACTGTCCAGAGTCTCCTGGAGAAACTCATTCTGGAGGAGGATCAGTTTGATGTTCATGATATTCTGCCGAATACAGTTCCAGATCCAGCTTCTCTGATTTTGGAGTCTGATTACGCCTGTCCAATTGGACAAGTTGTCATGGCTCCCGATTGTGGTGAGTAAAATTTTCCATATTTTCAACAAATTGCCAGATTCTTTAACACATGCACTGCAATAATGAGACACCTTCACTCCCTAAATAAACAAACTTGGAACTGAACGTTAACGTACTTTACAAGGGATTCCCTTGAGCACTCTGTCCAAATAGTATTTCCTAGCTTACTTTACCCATAAGATACTGAACCCTGGCCAGCCGGATTATCTGGCAGATTTTTTTGTGGTCAATCAAGCCTTGCGGCCGGTAAGGGGTGAGGTGACTCCTCTGATAATCAAGCCTTTTCGTACGGAGGTCATGAGGTCCTCCTTCCACATGTCTGCGGCCTACCTGTGGAACTCTATTCCGGCCAATGTGCGCAATTCGGCAGCAATTGATTTGGCTGTTTCTGATTACTCGATGTTTTTCTTTGTTCTGATGTCTGTGCTTTGCTTTGGTGGTTTTGCCACCTTATTTCTTTTGTACAACATGCTGTACAGCAATAAATCAATCAATCAATCAAATGATTAACCTTCAAAATCTGTCGTTCAGTTCCCTGCGCGGTCGGCAGTTTCTACAACGAGGCTCTTCAAAAATGCGAGATGTGTCCGATCGGCACTTACCAGAGTGAATCAGGCCAGTTGAAATGCAGCAGTTGTCCAGTGATAGCCGGTCGTTCCAGCGTGACAATAGGACCTGGAGCGCGAAGTGCAGCGGACTGTAAGGAGCGCTGTCCAGCTGGTAAATACTACGACGACGCAGCAGGTCTGTGCCGCAGCTGTGGTCACGGATTCTATCAGCCGAGTGAGGGGAGTTTCTCCTGTCTTCTCTGCGGCCTGGGCAAGACAACAAGAACAGCTGAGGCAGTCTCCCACGAGGAGTGTCGCGACGAGTGCGGCTCGGGACAACAATTGGCGGTTGAGGGAAAGTGCGAGCCCTGTCCCAGGGGTACCTACAGGACCCAGGGGGTGCAGGCGGCGTGTCAGGCCTGTCCTCTCGGCAGAACCACCCCCAACATGGGATCAGCCGCCATTGAGGAGTGCTCCCTTCCTGTCTGCGAGCCCGGCAGTTATCTCAATGGAACGCTTAACGAGTGCGTCTCCTGCAAAAAGGGGACCTACCAGTCCGAACAACAGCAGACATTCTGCATACCCTGCCCACCCAACACTAGCACCAAGGGACCAGCTGCCACGAGCAAAGCTGAATGCACCAATCCCTGTGAAATGAATGGAGAGGATCTTCACTGTGATGCCAATGCCTATTGTCTTCTGATTCCTGAGACCAGTGACTTCAAGTGCGAGTGCAAGCCTGGCTACAATGGCACTGGAATGGTCTGCACTGATGTTTGTAATAACTACTGTGACAATGAAGGTGTCTGTCTCAAAGACTCCAGGGGACAACCCTCCTGCAGGTGCAGCGGAAGCTTCACTGGCAAACATTGCACGGAGAAGTCAGAGTTCTTCTACATTACTGGGGGCATCGCTGCCGGCGTCATTCTCATCATCTTTATTGTACTGTTGGTGTGGATGATTTGTGTCAGGTCGTCGAAGAAGAGGGAGCCCAAGAAGATGCTGTCTCCTGCCACTGATCAGAATGGATCGCAAGTCAATTTCTATTATGGCGCACCTACGCCTTATGCCGAGTCCATTGCTCCATCTCATCACAGCACTTATGCTCATTATTATGATGATGAGGAGGATGGATGGGAAATGCCGAATTTTTATAATGAGACTTATATGAAAGGTCAGTTGGTCAACAATTTTTTAGACTTTGTTTTTAAGGAGTCTTGACGACTGGGCTGACGCATGAAATTTTTTTTTCATTGCCGATTTATGCAATTTTAATTGTGAACAGTAATTAAGAGTTTTTTGAGGGAATATTTTTGTTCTAATTGGTCATTTGGAATTTTTTGTTCTTATTTTTGTAGAGAGTCTACATAATGGAGGCAAAATGAATAGCCTAGCCCGCTCAAATGCCAGCATTTACGGTACCAAGGATGACCTCTACGACAGACTGAAGCGTCACGCTTACCCCGGAAAGAAAGGTATTAAAATACCTTAGATCCCAACAATCCCCTAATGACATAATTAACGAAAAATTGAAAGAACAAAATTTGTAAATTTGTTGATAGACAAGAGCGACAGTGACAGCGAGGGCCAGTGACCCCGAACGATGTCGACGTTCCTGAGTACAAGAGACGGAGCGGGAATCCAATGAATACCAGCAGGATAATCGGGAGGTTATGTAACTTCCCTCAAAAATCCTACATCCTCTGTTTTATATTATTAAAATTGAATGGTGGAGAACGACGAGCAAGTCCTGGAGCAACGATCGGTGACACCAGCCGATTGTTGCTTCGGCACTGGTCGACACTGCATTTTAACGAAAGGAATAATGTATTTCTGTGGTTTTTTTTTTATCAAGTGAAAAACTAGTGACAGTGTGTCTGAATGATATTGAGTATGTATATGAATATTTTGTTTTCTGCGTGTCTGTCATTTTTGTATTTAAATAACACTTATTGTAATTTTCGGAGGCGAGCGAGGCGAAATTTGGCCCCTCGGGAGGTTTATTAAATTTCTATTGAACTTTCTGTACATTTTTTTCGTTCAGAGGAAAATATTCGACTAAAAATCAATAGAATTCCTATAGGAATAGTATAATTAATTATTTATTTTTGGCTCTTGGAGTTTTCTAAAGAATTTTTCTAATGAAAAGAGGGTAAAAGTAATAATTATAAAATTTATGCTGAAGAATTTCCGATAGAAATTTAATAGAATTTATTATAAAAATAAATTCGTGAGGTTTAGTTCCAAAATCACTCCCGAGATGATTGAAAAAAATAGTATATACCAAATGAATCAGCTGTTCAAATAATTCGAGTACTTATTAGCCAACATGAATTTCCAGGAATATTAATTTTGCCTTGTTCCCCTCCATTTTATACATCTCATTAAAAGCACCGATCACGTTATTAGATGAGATTCAATTCACGATCTGAGACGGTGCGTAAGCGACAAGAGTGCTGTATGTAATAATTTTTGAAAATTATCCTAAGAAATTTTTATATATAATTGTTACTATACATATGTATCTGTTTTGTAATATACTTAATTAATACTAGGTAATTATTCAGCTAGGCATAAGATACTGAAATAAATGTTAATTTTAATATTTGTAAAAAAATCATTCATTCACCTTTTGCAAAACTAATTGAGACAGGCGTTTTATTTGACGATAAATTAATTTATTTTCGACAAGACAAATTCTGTAAAACGTAGAATGCCTTCACCCGACGCAGCCTGGGTCAAGGGCTGTCGGGGCTCATGTTACGATTCCTCCGGATTAATTAACAGTGATTGCAATAATTTGGGCGCCAGAGAGTTTGTCGACAACTAACAACGTTATTTCCGGCTAATCCCAGGGAGTGGAAGGCTGGAAGACCCTTGGAGTTAACAGTATAGAATGGAAGAGAGAGAGAAGGCGAAGCAGAAATATTATAAATTAAGTTAATCTCAATAATGTCGACAATAACAAATTTATTATTAATTAGTCCTCGGGTATCGACTCTTCCGTGTATTACACACAACAATATTTCACGAGTATCCAAGAGCGCTGCCAGGGCAAGAGTGTCGTCGCAACCAACTGTGGTCAATTGCTAGGGCGCCGAACCCTCGTGCGTCGATCGATAATTTAGGGCGCAAGCCCATTACGACGGTCCGGTTATTAGGCCTCTCTTTCATGTATCGACAAGTTATAAATGGGGCAATTTTAAATAATATTTTATAATAATTCGCTAGGCAGTTCGCGGGATTCCCGAGGACTGGGGAATGCCTTGACGCGAAGGGAAAATAATAACTTCTGTCTCATAATTATATTTGACGCGAAGGGAAAATAATAACTCCTGTCTCATAATTATATTCATAAAAAAACGTTCAAAAAAAATTGAGTCGAGAACATTCTAGAGAAAAATAAATTCCTGTAGACTATTTTTAGTTGAACACGTCAACAGAATCGGCGAAAAAAAAGGAAAGTTCCGTTTTAAGATCATAGTCCAACGAATTCACTGGTTCGATTAAAATTTTAAGTTTATTTTTTTATTACCTTCTTCGTGAGTCATTACACCAACGGGGATCTGTGGATTTTCAAGAAGATGCCGTTGAGCGGAGTGAGGAACATCGCCCGGGCATTGACTTTGTAGTCTCGATCCGTCTTCTCACAAACATCGACAGTATAATTCTGGAGAATCTTGACTATTCCGTATTTAGACTGAATTTTCCCAAATCGAGCGCCTAAAAAAACCGCCCGATCTCCATTATCAGGAAATATAATTGTTTAAAACTATACATCGACGTCGGGTAATTTAATTTGTAGAAAGTGAGGGTTTTTTTTTTTGAATTCCACGAGTCGCAGACTCACCAATGCAGTTTCTGGGCCCTTCTCCAAAGGGCAGGAAGGTCATGGCGTCTCGCCTGCCCACCTGCTCCTCCCCGAACCTCTCAGGATCAAAAACTTTGGGGTCTGGATAGTATTTCTCGTCCCTCTGAATGGCAAAAACCGGGATCCACACCTTGACCCCCGCCGGCACCTTCACTGCGGTTCCCGGGAAGACATACTCCCCCATCGTCTTCCTGGTAATAATGGTAACCGGTGGATACTTCCTGAGAGTCTCATTGAGACACTGCTCCAAGTACTTCATTCCGTTGAGCCCCTCGTAAGTGATCTCGCCACTGCTCTTCAGCATCTCCTCCCGGATCTCGGCCCTCAACTTCTGCTGAATGTCAGGATTCATCGCCATCTCAAAAAGACAATTGCTGATTGTCGTAGCGGATGTTTCCGATCCCCCGACGAAGAACACCGTCAGCTGGGCGGCCACCAACTCATCAGTTAGCTCAATATCCCCGATCTTACTGGGCTCCTTCCGCAAATTCCTCAGTAAATCGATGAAGTCGTGCCTCACCACATTATTCTCCTCTCGATACTTGATCGTATCCCTAGCAAGATTGATGAAAAACTCCTCGAGAATGGAGTCCTTCAGCCAACCGCCGAAAATTGTGTACAAAACCGGGGAGAACTGTCTCAAAATGAACTTGAAGAAGTACTTGAAGTCCACCTGAAAAATTATTAACCAGAATTAAAGTCTTGAATCAGAATTGAGGGCCTTAAAAATAAATAGTTCGAATTATTTTGATGCCTGACCTGAAAGATTCTCTTTCCCATCTTCAGGAAGACACTCTCCTCGTCTCCAAAGGAATTCGCCTGCAGCCCAAAGGCGCACATTCCAATTACCTCAGTAGTGAACCTGGAGGCGATTCCCCGCATTTCCACGACTCCTCCCTCGACCTTCTCCAGATGATCCTCCAGTTGTTTACCACAGGCTCCAAGAAGATAAAACATTTCCCGGATTTTACCCGAAGTGAAGACGGGAGTGAGTTTAGTCCTCAGGGGGCGCCACATCTTAGCGTCGAGAAAGAAGAGGTTCTTCATGAGGGGATCGTGTTTATCCGAGACTTCTAGACTCCTGTTCATAAAGTTGGAGAAGTCCTTTATGAGAATGGCCTTCACCAGGTCAGGCTCCCGGACGATTAAGACGGGCTCTCGGCGGGAGTAGATGCCCACCAGGGGTTCATTGTGGAATTCCTTGTAGATTCTCGTTGAGTAACTGCCGAGGCCAAGTCTCCCCAGCAAAATTTCCCTGATTGTCCCGAAGCCAGCCACTGGCTGGGGTCCAGGTACTCCCCTCGATCTCCAAAAATTGTAGTTCCATATCAGGTACTGGTACGACAGCAGGAGGAGCACAACAGCCGTGAGGAGTAGCTCCGTCAATCCAA
The DNA here is from genome assembly GCA_030522845.1 of Psyttalia concolor. NCBI lineage: Eukaryota > Metazoa > Arthropoda > Insecta > Hymenoptera > Braconidae > Psyttalia > Psyttalia concolor. The sequence goes on from JAPYZM010000167.1 coordinate 19,614, forward strand.
AGTCCATTGGCACACTCACGAGGAAATAATTCTTCATTCTCAACGCAGTTCAGACGTTAGATTTAAGTGGATGCACTTTAGATGATGGAGCTGTGTTCAGAAATTATTCACCACTGGCAATCATCTGACTTGGAGCTGTTATCTAATCGTCTGACTACTTATCGTAGCGCACATTTGCAACCACAACATCTCAGCAATACATTTTTCTCGCTGAGTCAGAGCGTGGAGCTTGAAAATAATTGACTGAGTGTAGAGGGGAATGAGGAGAGGATGAGAGATCTCGTGTCAGTGTCGTAATGAATTAACTGGCTTTCCAATTCAGAAGCGAAGGGACAAAGGCTCAACAGTCATCCGGAGTAAACTGTAGGCTTGGATATTTTTAGAGAATGAAATGTGGTCAGCCAAGGAAATTCTCTTGCCACAGGACAAGTTTTCCTCCAGGACAAGTGCGACCTTCCGCACGTCAAGGGCGAAACATTTGAGACGAGAGGACTGCTCCCCAGGCGCAGATGTTCAAGTTGGAGGCGCATTCCATTCATACATTCGTCGCACAAAAATAAACGGAGGCCTCAGACGTAGCCCCTGGACTTTGATCGGGTCAATCTCCAAATCTCCACATTCCGCCAGTTGTATTTCACAATTGAAAGAATTCACTTTCTAAAAAATGTCTTTTATTTTAATGAAAGATTTACAATTGTCAATTGTATTCCACGCCACAACTGAGTGATATAGTTCTAGAGATGTATCTCCTGGAGTTGTCAGGATAGAAGTGAATATTCTGGGTGTTCCAGGCATATATTTTAAGGGTCGAAATTCTTATCTTTTGGGGATTCCCATTCTGCACTATGTGTAGACCAGTGATACATTTGAGAAGTTTATTTGGACAATTGTAGACAGGAGGGTTAGGATTATTATATCGATTTGGGAAATCGTAGATACGAGAATTAAGATTATGATATTTATTTGGGAAATTAAAAATAGGAGAATTAGGATAATTACGGTTATGTTGGTAGAGGCTAAGAGCGCTTAAGTGTTTCATTTTGGCAATGAGTAAAACTAATGTAAGGAACTAAAGTACTTAGATTGCTAGATAATAAGGGTTATTTGCTAACAAACCGTACGTCTTCGTACTTAATTGCAATACTGTTGATAATTTATATAAAATATTTAAGGCAGTATCCAACACAGTTCCGTCAATGCCGTCATGCTCCGGCTTTCCCCTAAAAAACCATTACGCCTCTCTCTCTCCTGGGCAATACCAAAAACAACAAGAATATTCCTGACGTGGTGCCCTCACTCTCTCCACGTAAAGCCCGAGTCGACGTTCCCCACCTCATCCTCCTAATGTCTCCAGTATCTTCAGTAAACTCTAATTCCCGGAACTCGGCCCGTGGCACTGAAACCTCAAGACCAGGGTCTCCTCCAATAAAATCAGTGCGAACCAGTAGTGGGAGCTCCCCCGCGAAATTTATCGACATTCCGAGAAATCGATGTACCCACGGGTTGTTGTCCGGACTACGTCGAATGACGTATGCCCAGCTCATCCCACTTTCCACCAATACTCTGCACCCATTGGCTAGACGTGTCGGCACCCATCCAACGATTGGTGTAACGTGACGTGCTTGGACACCTGATGTCGCCCACGAACAAATATCCACAGTCTCGTGACGTACCTCGCTGGTCTCGTCGTCGCACTTCGTTCACGGCAGTCTACCAACAATCCTCCACACAATCTGTAGCCGTCTGATTGCCAGTTCTGAACAATAAACAAGTATTAAACAATTAAGAGGCCGACAATAACGAGTGATTTGCGAGGGAGGACCACGTAACTGAGGTCCTCTGAGTTCATTTGCGAGTGGAAAAATCGTCCCAAGTGGAAGACGCACATTGAGATATTGATTTAGGGAGGGTAAGTACGATGTTTGTTACATACTTGAGGGGGTTACGTAACACCATGGGATTTTCCAGTGACTTTTCAATTTATAAGCCGGTATTTTTAGATATCAACGTTAACATGAAATTGGAAATTGCGACATTTGTCAAGGGGAGACACGTGATAAGTCGCTGAGTCATGGCCGGAATTGATTACATATTTTTGTCGGTTTTTTTTTTGGGAGGCTTTTTGGCGTTGAAATTCTCTATTTGTTATCACTGATCGGGGGAGATGGGTTTCTATTTGAGCTGGGTGAACCTCGTTTTTCTTAGCCCCTCGGGAACTGCAGAAAAAATTCGCTGGCTCACTCTGCGACTGCATTCAAGTTGGTGAGGTATATCGATAATTGTTGCAGTTATCTTGTTGTTTTGGTTGTGAGGCGATTTTTTATGGCTTTTAATGAGCAAAATAAAACGATTGAAGCTTGATACACTAGAGATATCATTGAATGGAGGATAAGTTGGAGATACTCGAGGGGAATGGGAAACATATGTCGTTAATTTTCATCATATGGAGAATTGAGAATTTTTACTTAGTTTGGTGTAATCTTGATGAACTGGGGAATTTTTATTGTTAAATTCTATAATTAACATGAGCTTGTGGCTCTTGGGCAATCGTCAGTTCCGAATCTCTAGCCACAAATTTCGGTAAAAATCCAGTCAATCGAGACAATCAGAGATCTTCACTGATTAGAGTCAGGAGAGGTATTCTTGTAATGAGAAAAATGACTTTTATTTGGACTAGCTGGCGCCGGTTGATAAATATTACGTAATTTTCAGTCGCCGGGAGGCGGTTCGGGGTCTTTATCGGTGAGTTAGATAAGTCATAATAGGATAACGCGGCGGAGGTATGTGGAGATATAGAAAATAGTCCGGAAATATTTTGCGAGTCCCTCTGCTGAGAGTATTGCAGTTGAAAAATCATGAGCCATGTTTGTCGATTAAACGGATTGAGAAGCAGGAAAAATAGTCCGAGGAAGATTGTTAATGTTGATAAGCCTGATTATTTCAGGTGTGTCGGATGATATCAGCGACATTTATGGCTCTATTACGTCACCATAATTCGGGGAAATCACTGAATGAGTCAGAATTTCGGACCGTTAACGATTTTGTTTTTTTTAGAAAGACATTTTTGATGAATTAGACGCCTGTCACGAGTCTCGAATTCCCCAGAATGATTCTCGGAAACAGTCTGTTATAATCAGTGAGTGAGTTGTTATTTTTGCGGGTTTTTACGTTTACAAAAACCGATTAAAATTGTTTAATTGTTGAGTCAGATTTTTTGTTTTTATTTCCGAATTATTCTCCTGCAATGCCATTAATGTGCCTCTGTTGGATACTGCCTCAACTATTTTATATAAATTACCAACGGCATTGCAATTAAGTACGAAGACGTACCGTTTGTTAGCAAATAACCCTTATTATCTAGCAATCTAAGTACTTTAGTTCCTTACATTAGTTTTATTCGTTACCAAAATGAAACACTCAAGTGCTCTTAGCCTCTACCAACATAACCGTAATTATCCTAATTCTCCTATTTTTAATTTCCCAAATAGATATCATAATCTTAATTCTCGTATCTACGATTTCCCAAATCGATATAATAATCCTAACCCTCCAGTCTGCAATTATCCAAATAAACTTCTCAAATGCATCACTGTCTAGACATAGTACAGAATGGGAATTCGCAAAAGATAAGAATTTCAACCCTTAAAATACACACCTGGAACACCCAGAATGTTCACTTCTATCCTGACAACTCCAGGAGATACATCACTAGAACTATAGTACTCAGTTGTAACGTGGAACACAATTGACAATTGTAAATCTTTCATTAAAATAAAAGACATTTTTTATAAAGTGAATTCTTTCACTGGTGGAATACAACACCTCGTCAAAAATTGAATTCTGTGTTCCAGGCCTACACAATCCCTCCCATTTACGAGCGTTCAACGGCCAGCAACATTTCATTTGAGCGAGGGGGCGAGTTAACAGTGAGTGAAATAAACCAGAAATTAAATGCCACCAAATAACCAATGAAATCCTCAATTGATGCCATTTACTGTTTTAGTTGTCACTTAGCAAAGGAACGAATATATTCCAGGTAACAGCACGATGCAACCAAAAGGAGAATCCGTCATTTGCTTCTCATGGCGTGAACGTGCAGCCTGCGTCGACGGCTATGGCGAAAACAGTGGTTACGGACTCCTTGGAGACTCCGGTTATGGAGATGAAGGAGCCCTGGGCTTCCCACAGTATCAAAACGTCATCAAGCAACGAGGAGGAGAATACAGTTTTTTCAATTTGGGAGGAGAATTACCAGGATCTGAGCGACTTCTGTATGGGCGCGTTCCAGGGACAATGCGCTTTTCTTATAGGTGAATCTGAGGCAACAGGACATTTAGGTAACCAACAATTGATCAAGCAAATTCAAGCCATTGAGGACAATTCCATGACAGCGAGAATTCGCATTTCAGGTGGGAAAATCGACGATGAGAGCGTTTTAACGACTTTGGGGGATGTTCAAGTGGGCCAGGGGGTAACTTACGGGAGTAAAACACTTGGGGAGAACAAAGACATAATGGAGGGTGGGAGGGATATAATTAACACACAAATGATCCATAAATACAAACCCAAGGAGGAGAAAATTGATGAGTCTGCGGATGTGCCGGAGGTTTGGTTGGAATCGCCTAAATCATCGATTGCATTGAGAACTGACGAGTGGATTAAGCTCGTGGACAATGAGAGAGTGGATGAGTCTCTGCAGGGGGAGAACTGGGACGCTATCAATACATTCGATAATACTGGACTGAATTCGTTCGATCTGCTCTCTTACTTGTGCGATGTAAGTCCCCCCCATTGGAAGGCATTTTAATATTTTAGTAATAAATTTTCCTTTTAATGTTTTCTTTTCAATTGTCCAGGATGAAATCCAATCGCCAGAGGGTAGTGTCTCAACAGACTCAGCCAGTCTAACCACCAAGAGCTTGGTTCAACCGTCGACATTCAGAAATGCAAAACCAATAAAAATGGAGTGCAAACCGGAAACAATAACATCAACAAGTTTATCAGGCTCGAACTCAGAGGCGTCGTCATCGAGAGTGACAAGAGCAAGATCCATCCCGAAAAGATTTAAGACTGAGCAGACGATTGAGCCCAAGTATGGGAGGACAACGAATCGAGGGAAAAAACGATCCATCGAGAGTGATTCAGACGAGAGAATGTCGGACTGCAGTTATCGGGAAAGCAGGGAGAAGAATAACGAGGCGTCACGAAAGTCCAGAATGAACAAGAAGGCGAAGGAGAATGAGATGATGGCGAAAGCCGGCCAGCTGGAGAAGGACAATAAACTTTTGAAGATGAAAGTCGAAGAGCTCGAGAAAATGGTTACATCCTTGAGAGCTGCTATATTGAGATCAGCATTGAAGAAGTAATTTCATATTCAATGTAGGATAAATAATGATTTGGTCATTTCAAAGTTGGCGTTGTTATCGGTAGGTGAGAGTACGCTGAAAAAAATGTAAATCTTTTCTTTTTTGACATTGACACATCTAGGTAATATAGACGAGAGTTTATGAGCTGAAATATTTTTTATAAAAATATAAGGGGGAGTTAAATGTATTCATTATGAAAAAATGAGGGTTTTTGGCCAAATTATTCGCGTATATCTCGAGGGTAATTTAATCTGATGATTTTCCTTAAATCAGTCCTCTCGAAGACATTCGCGACATTATTTGGAAAACAATTGTCGACTGCTTTAGAACATCATCACTGGAGTCGAAAGGATTTTGTTTTTAATTGTTTTACGATAGAAGAAAAAAAAAGGTGATTGGGACGAAATTAAATTATAGGCATGAGGTATATTTTTATGGATCATTTTATCCCGAATTACTATCGCACTCTTCGCTTGTTGAACGAATGAAAATGTTGACTTTTTGAGGGAATCGAGTGTTTACGATTGTTCCCTATAATTAAGCTTTTATCAGCGATAGTTTTCATTATTATCGAATATTGCTTTTTTTTTATTATGTCAGCCTCGACTTGATTCCGTTAGAGTTTCTAGAAGAATACAAACAAAATGTTTGTTATATTGTATGATTATTCTGTCAATAAATGCATGTTACAATCTTGTAATCAATTGTCGTTATTTCCAGTTTATCCAGTCAAGTAATTTGCGTCAAAATATTTATTTTTACTGTCAAAGTGAAGTCAGGGAGAAGAGAATTGCCACCTCCGACGTTCATTTATTAATTCCTTCGCGTATGAAAAGTAAATCGACACTGTCAAAGTTTTCAATTACAGCTAATTAAATTCATTAAAATCCGTCAACATGCTCTATGAATCTGCAAGTAATAATAATCAAATGTCGGATGAGGAACTTGATGAAGCGGTTGCAGTAAGTTATTGTACATCAAGATATAAATTGGAAAATGTCCTTGCGAGGTTATGTTTCGCATAAATGGAATAATTAATTTTGAAGAATCACATGAAGAAACTCGATACCTTGGAGATCATGGAGAAACTGTTGGAAAACACCAAATTAACTCCACCGAATATTCCACCTTCCAACGAACCCGTCTGTTGTGATTCTGTCACTTCGGGTGATTGGGCAGAAGCCCCCAGCTGTTGGCTGACCGATCCCCGAGTATTCACACGACAAATGTTGAATCTGTCGTCCTTATTCGGCTCCTCCGACTGGAAATCCAAAAACATCTACAGCATGTCGACTCCTGGTCTCTCGCAGTCGAAGAAATTTTCAATTGAACCGAATGAGACGAGTGAACAGCCAGAAAAAGAGGGGAGTCCCAATTTTGTGGTTAGAATGCGGAATTATCTCGCCGAATATCAAGAGAGTCAGGGGATTCCCCGGGACGAGTATTGCTTCGGTTCACTGCTGAAGGTTATGGGTCAAGCGACAGGGAAATCTTTCCTGGCTTTGTTCTTTATTCTCATCAACATCGCTCCTATAACACAAGTAAATCACAGCATAAAATAAAAATACAACTAAATTAATTTGCAGTAGTAAACCTCAACTGGAAGAAAGTGAATGTTTTTTTTAATTGTTAATTAATTGGTTCCCTATTTCAGATGCTTCTCTTCGTCTCTAGATTCATTCTGGACAAAACCGTGACAATCGTGTCCTTAAAAGACACCCAACAAAAAGTCACAGTGTCCGCGATTTTCGGACTTCAGCTGATCTCGATCTACATCTGCCTTTTCTTCATTTTCGGCTCTGTCTGGATCCCGATCCTGCAAATGGTCGTCCGCATAATCTCCCAGATACTCTGCTTCAACTAAATAACAACAATAAACCTCACGTCTCATTTATTCTGACTCCTTAATCTTACATAGTTTTTTATTCAGTACACAACATTTGTTGCACTTATCCTACAAAACAGATTCCTCAGAACTTATCATTAAGTACTTATAGATTATTGAGGCAGGCCATGCAACATTTCCGGGAAGAAATCGATCATTAACTAATGACAAATCCCAAGAAACTCCTGGTTTTTCCCCTGCAGTTTAAATTGACGAGTCAATCCGACATTCCCTCGCCTCCTCCCGGAATCTTAGTAAGCACAAGCTGTAATCGCAGCGGCCAGAAGCATGAGACCCCAGGAGATCTGGGAGTTGCTAGCAGACGACCAGCCGCACTCGATATCCTCCTTCAGGGTCTTCTGCACGGACTTATTATTCTTATTGGAGCAGTAGCTCTCCCTCAAGTCATCATCCCACCCATTATCCCAGCAGCTGTACTCATTATTCTCATCTCTCTCAAAATTGTACTGTCGAAGAGGCAGGTAGGAGCACCTGTCCTCCTGATACTGCCGCTGCTTCCTCTGCCAGCCCTCAATCCACCCAATATCGCAGTCGCAATTCAAGTAACTCCCAGCCATTCTCAGCCTCATCAGGAACTTCTTCTTAGCCGCCCCGGGTTTGTGACCATTCGACGGATTCTCCAGAGTCTTGATGTCATTATTCCAGAGGTTAACCGTTATATTTCTCACCGATCCGGCATTCTCGAACATTTCCTTGGGCACTTTGCTGACTGATGTGTTGTAAAGGGCGAAGTGAAGATGAGGAGACCTCATCCCTCTCAAGATACCCTTGTCAACGGACTTGAAGTCCCTGCCACTGAACGTGAAGTTGTAGAGTTTGGCTGGGAAATTTCCCCTCATCTCCTTCTCCAAATTCGTTTCGTTCAGGATGTCGATGTGCAGATGTCTCAGACCGTGATTGTACTCCAGCAAATTCGGAAAGTTGAAGTTCTTGATAGCAGTGTAGGCAGTCAAGTGGAGGGAGCGGAGTTTCGAGGCCTTGCAGAAGGCGCCACTCTCGAAAGTCCAAAGGGGAAGTCTTTGCATGTCGAGCTCGACGAGACTGTCGGCTGGTCCCAGGAAGCTCGTGTTGGTGACGATGGTGATGGGGTTGTAGGCGATTTTGAAGGTGCGGAGTTCGGAGAGGGTGTGGGTGATCAGTGGAACGACTGTGAGGTCGTTGTGGCTGAGGTCCAGGTGGTGGAGTGAGGAGAGGTTAGAGGCGAGCTCTGCGGGGATCGAGGCGAGCTCGTTGTTGGCGAGGTGCAGGGTGCGCAGCCGGTGGAAGGGGAGCTCGGGAACACTCAGGAGGGAGATGTTGCTGAGACCTAGAGTGAGGAGGGAGTCCTCCAGGCCGTAGAATGTCCGGCCTCGATTGTCCAGCAGGAGCTGCTTGTTGTGACTCATGTCCAGTTCCGTCAGGTGGGGGAGCTCGGAGAAGACGCCGTCGTCCAGACGTACGAGGCGGTTGTAGGAGATGTCCAAGTGGGTGAGACCCTGGGGAATAAGGCGATATGAATACAGATCTTCGGGTTTTTCGGAGGCCCTGCTGATCTTCCCAAACTGTTTATTCATTTCTCCCACTGGCCAATCATCTTACAAAATTGTGGAGAAACTAGAAAAATTCGTGTGAGCCCCAACTTACCTTAAGCCTCGAGATGGAATCCGTCGTATGAACCCCAGACAGCATATTCCATCCCATATCAAGAACCGAGAGAGATCCTGCAGCGGGTCCAGACAGCGATTTAATCGGTAACCTCATGAACTGATTATGCGAGAGATCCAGGCTCTCCAGGTACGGCTCAGTGAAGACGTTATCAGGAAGTGTTCGCAATCTATTGTGAGATAGGTCCAGAATCCTGAGTTTTTTCAGCGTTCTCAGAACGTCGGCTGGGATGTCGGCGATATCGTTGTGGGACAGCAGAAGCACCTGAATGTTCTTCGTATTCCTGAAACAATCGAACTCGATCTCCATGATGTCGTTGTGACGTAGGTCCAACCACTGGAGATGGGGCAGCGATCCGAAGACTCCTTGAGTCATGTTCAGCAGTTCGTTGTGCGACAGGTACAAATGAGTTAGAGAGTACTCCACTGGACGGAAGTAGAACTTCATTATGTCGGTTATGTTGTTCCAGCTGAGATCTAAGACCTTGATATTCGATTGCAGCGATCCTCCAACAGCGAAATACACTGGAAGAATAGATTCCGATTATGGGACAGATAGGTTCATCAGTTGTTTCAGTATTTTATTTATTTATTGTTTCAATAAAAATGCCGTCATAAATAGTGAGCCTCACTGCTAGTCGCCGGCAGGAAACTCGAGGAATTGATCTTCAAGCGTGTAATCACGTTGTGACTGGCATTGACCTTGAGTGCTGCGAGGGTGCCCACTTGGTCGAACCACTCGAAGTCAAACTCGGGGAGTTGATTGTAAGCCATATCGAGGAACTCCAGATCAGGCAGGTTCTGGAAGGACTCGTCGTTGATGGTCTTCATCTTATTTCCTCTGAGGTTCAGATACTTCAGACGATTCATGTTCATGAACGACCGTCTCTCGATCTTCTCGATCTTGTTGTCCTGGAGGTTGAGGATTGTCATCGCCGCGAGGTCGACGAACGTGTGGGTCTGGAGGTTCGAGATCTGATTATAACCGAAGTTGACTTCCTCAAGAGTGGAGTGGATGTCACCCTGCAATGATTATTAGGTTAACCCAGACTCATCATTTCTCTTCACACAAGAACCACCTCAACTGGGATCTATTCGTTTGGCGAATCTATTGTCGCAATTCTTTTTGTGGCAATTGCTTCATAAATTGAGCATTCTTACCTGGAACGTTCCCTTCTTGATATCTGAGATCTCGTTGTCCTGAATCTCAATTCGCTTGATCCTCTTCAAGAAGTGGAAGGAGTTTTCAGGCATTGAGCGAAGCTGGTTATTACTCAAGTCCAGATACTGAAGATTGGTGAGTGCTGAGAATGGCTTGGCTGGCACTTCGCTCATGGACAATGCATGCGCAAGCTTCAGAGTTATCAACGAGTGACCAACTTCGGAGAAGGCAGTTTCCTCAATCGAGGAGATGGAGTTCTCTGAGAAGTCCAAGTGTTTTATCCCCCGAACATGGGTAAAGGCGTGGCCTTTGATGGTGTTGAGGTTGCTCTGGATTATGTGGAGCTCCTTAACGTCAATACCAAACTCCAGGAAGTCGTCCGGGGAGAGACTCGATTGCGGCATTTTGGAGATTGATAAGAAACGAAGATTTCGCATCTGACGGAGATCCTGAAGAGATACCGCTGCATTCTCACGCCCACTCAGCTCCAAATTGTAGAGGGAATATTGGAAACCAGTGAATACTTCTTCTGCAATCATCACAAACTTTTATCCTCGTTGAAAGCTGCTTTCAATTGATCACGAAAAATTGACAAGTCTTACGTGGAGAGAATGCGGAGATCTTGTTCTCCCGAAAAATCAGAGTCCTCAGGAAATCAAATTGTTGGAAGACATGGTGGGGGAGTTCAGTTATGTTGTTCCCGGACAAGTCTAGATGCTCCAGGGATGACTCCAAACCCCTCAATGATGCTGAATCTATTTCCCTTATGTTGCAGTCGGTGAAATAGAGCTCTCGGATTTTGGAATTTCTGAATGCTCCTTCCTACGAATTTAATCAATATTAAATACAGTTAAATTCAGTACTTACCTTACAAAAATATGTAATAACAAAATTTAATCGACAATAATTAATTTTGGAAACATTTTCGCTACCTATCATTCTAAAAAGTAGACGCCGCGCCAAAAAATTCTCTTCCCGGGATAGCTTGAACGTGTGGCGCTGCGATCGCCACCCGAAAATGAGAATACTCTCGAGTACGTTTTAATGAACATGCAATTAATGAATTACCAGATGGAAGAGAGCCAAAATTCGGACGGTTCTTGAAAGATTATATCGTGACTTAACATTTTTTCCTAATTTCATGAGAAATGAGTAGAAAAATATGACTCAATTGCCAAAACAAACTTTACTAACCTCCACATGGGCGATAGGGTTTCCATTCAAATACGTTCTGTTGACTTTGAAGAAGTGCTGGAAAGCGGCAACTGGAAGTGCCTCAATCTGATTCCAGTCCAGTCTCAGAGTGTCCAGGGAGATCTGCAAGCCCTGAATCTCGGGTTCAGTCTGAGTTTGGATCATCATTTTGATCTGATTGTAGCTCAAGTCCAATATCTTCAAATGCTTCAGCGGGGATATCTGGCTGTAGGGGATTCTCGTCAGCTGATTCCCGCTGAGGTAGAGATAATTCAGATGTGCCATTCCGTCGCGAAAGACCGACGAATCGAACTCCATCAAATTATTCTCTCTCAAGTCCAGTGTCTCGAGGAATTTCAGCCCCGAGAAGGCATCGGCAGGGAGTTTATCGATTGTATTCTTCCCCAGTCGCAACGTCTGTAAAGAATTCTCAAGACCTCGCCAATTGTCTGCTGCAATCGTCGAGATCTGATTGCCTGAAGTAGAGAAAAAAAATCATCAATTGGGTGGTTCAATTGAATAGTTTAATTGAATGACTTGTCAATGCCATAATTGAGCTCCTGTCGTGAATATTGGGTTTCAAGAGAAATATTGAATTACCTGTCAAGTCAAGAATTTTCAGCTTCTGAAGATGCCTGAAAGACTTGCTGGGGACTTTAACGAGTCGGTTGTACGGCAACTCCAGCTCCCACAACGATCTTTCAAGCCCTAGGAACGCCTCGTCCGGTATATCCGATAGGGGATTATTTCTTATTTGTAGATTGTAGAGGCCTGAAGGACAAGGCACAAATATGTCAACATTGTACCCAAACAAAACTAGTGAACTCATTCCATTATTCTATTTACGTAATTAAGAAATAACTTTAAACTAGAATTTTCATTTGTCAAATTTATAATGGAGATCGAAAAATAAATTGTTTTATTGACAGGATTAGCATCCCTATCACTTTGTATTCTTTAGTATTCATAAATAATTACAAAATTCAATGACGCGAACTGCTTCTGGCAGTCTTAGGATCTGGCGCCCTAAAACTCTCATTTCCCATAAATAAAAATTTAGAAAAAAAATGTTCTTTGATAAAAAATATCGTGCCCGGATTCTGCTACCATATCAGACGAACCACTTCCTCATCCAACAATACCTGTAGTGACGAGGAACTGAGGCTGAATGTGTCGTAATCCGTTGTTACCCAGTTTGAGGATAAAAACTTTGGAGGAGTTGATCTGCTGTGGAATCCTGGGCATCGGCACATTCTCGCAGTTGACAATTCCCAGGTCTGGAATTGCTTTTGAACAGGTGCAGAGGGGATTGAAGAAGCAGGGAGGATATTGGACGGGTAGCTCATGCATTCTGACCATTGACGCCCAGAACATCAGCAGCAGGGTAGCTATGGTCATAGCATACCCAAGTTTGATGAATGCGAACACATTCTGAAGTTCAAAGCAAAAACCAGACATGGATTTCAGTCGAATCTTGAATTCTAAAGACTTCGATAAAAATTCCAATCTATGGAGTGATCTCTACAGGATCTCCAGTACCAGACGTCCAAAAAAATGAGGAGAATTCTAGAGAAACTCGACTGGAGTCTCAGAATTTCCCTAGAACTTTTAACCAATTTGTTTGACATCTACGGGAAGAATTATCGGCAGAAGTTCCTCAGATGACGGTCAAATAAATTCCCTCGGTTTTTTAATGATAATCTTTATTTATTTATTTGTCAACTTACCATGATGGCAACTCATAAGGCAGGCGTCCTACACGTTAAAGTGCGTCCAGCCGACTGACGTAAAATACGTGGACTTGAATGTTCTTCACTCACCCTTCAATGGTGACTGCGATGTGCAGGAGGGATAATGGGGCTTCACCAGTGGCTCTTACATTTTTTGTGCTTCTCTTTACACGATTATCAATCCGTAACCCTCTTTTCCCTCCTCCTCACCGTTGGCTAGTGAACAAAAAGGTGTATACTACCTGGATGGAAACACTCGAAGAAACACCTGTCACATATCTAAATTAGCATTGGACAGGGGGAAATGTGGATCGATTGTATTATTGGGGCTGACACAATTCTTCAGGTTGTCTCAAGGTCACAGCATTGGGATCATTGCTGCTGCGAAGTTATTAATGAAGTCGTCTTTAACCGAATAAAACTGATTTGCAGGCTTAATTAAGGGAAGAATCGCAATTTGAAGACAAAAATCTGAAGTATCAACTCAAAATGCGAACCAGAACTCAGAATTCAGCATAAAAAAAATCATGTGATGAACAATTTTATTAGATTTCTGCTGAAATGGTTAGTTAATTTTTCTTACTCTCGAAAAATCAATGTAAATTAGGCTAGGGGAGTGTGGATCATTGGTATAATGAACAATTTAATTAATGAGGATTTTTTTTATTGTTTAAAGTGCTATATATTGTTTAAAGGCACACAAGGACCCTTTTTCGTAAATCCACGAAGAAGCTAGCCGAGACACTGGTCGGGCTGAAGAGGGCAAAGCTCCGCTCTTTGGTGGGGCTTATCACTGGACATTGGCCCTTGGCCTCGTATTTAGCCAGGATAGGCAAGGGAAATGACCCCCTATGTCAGAAATGCGGGATGGGAGAGGAGGATCCTCAACATTCGAGCACAAAATGCAGTGATCTGGATGACGTCCGATGGGATGTCTTCGGCGCCACATACATCAGAGAAATCTACGTCGATAGGGACGGCATTGAGGGGCTCCACGAGTTTACTCGCAGCGCCCGGATGGACTGGAGGGATGCCGTGAAGCTGATTTCCGCATGTCCCATTTGGAAGGGAACGTCCTCCCGACTACTAATAAATTCTAAGTCTGAAGTCTGCTTAAAGTGCTCAATTCTAAATTGAATTATTTACACTGTCGTTTGTTACATTACTGTTAGGCATAAATCAATTATTAATTTTGGCGTATCTTAAACATTCATATATTCATTTCGGCGTCTGGTAGAGGCCGAAAAATCCACTCTCACATTTCACATGACATTCGTTGAGTTGGTTTCCAATTTGCACGAGACTTTGTTGATAAATGAAATAAATTAAAATTGTAATCAGTAGAACGACATTTCCCATTATTGATAGGCCAATGTCGATGATCTTTCCGAAAGTGCCACTTCCAGGATAATTTTCTATTGCGTTCAGCAGAGGTACTTCTGCTATCATTGATACGACAATCCGGTTCTCGAGTGCGAAAACTTGAAGATCAGGGCAGTTCCACCTGGAGGATACACTTCGATGCTGACTTTGTAGGGGGCAAGGCCCATTAAAAATAAAATTCGCTGGCTCATCCTGAAAATGATCAGGTAAATTTTAAAGCAGAGTTGACGCTCCATTGCATGCTGTGAATATTTGCTGACTAGTGAATCGAGTTTCCCTCGTTTAGATAATTCAGAAAAGCCTGGGACGTTTAATCAATAGACAATTTCGGTAATGAAAGCTCATAGGCTTTCCCATTAATTAAAATTCCCCTATATATCTGGTTAATTCCCGGATTCACTAGCAAATTTAATTTGTCAAATTAAATCATTCTTTATTCGTTGATAAAAGGAATCGTTTCTGACCTTTCGAAAATTCCTAAAACTGCGCCACTTGCGATGAGAATTCCCAGCAGAGGAATATAATTTCCCGTTAAATTTCAATTAAAGTGATCAGAATGAGACCCATTACGAGAATGAGCTATCGATTGACGGTTCCAGCGGCTCCTCCTAATGACCAGCGTACAACCTCTGTCGACTCTAGTAAAAAAAAATATTAGCAATGGAGCGTCGGTGGTCTGTGAGAATAAATCTCGCGCTATTCGTAATAAGTCAGAAGGTGATTTTTTTTTTGGGCTTAGCCCCTTACAAAATCGCCATCCAGGTGTCTCCAGCAGATGAGGTGACGCTGGACTTCGAGTGTTCGCCTTCAAAATTAGGAAGTGTATACAACATCTCCTTGCTCATAATCATTATTGCGACAATGATTTTAGTTGTCCCGGAGATTCTGGGAAGTGATTACTCCGAGAACGGCTCCCTGGGAAAGACCATTGACATTGCTTTATCAGTAACTGGCAATTTATTCGCTATACTCATAATTTTTATTTACCTAATTCAGCAGCAGACTCTTGTGGAGATCGGCAACGACCTCAGTAAATGCCGGGGCGAATGTCGAGTTGACTTGTCTTCAAATGGCAAAAAAAGAAAATATGATTACTATTACGTTACTGTAATTATTTTGTTCCTGCTCTTTGTGATTTTACTCGTCCCAGTCTCCGTCATGATGGAACAGTCGTGGGCGGCCTTCTCGTCCATGTGCTGCGTGGTTATGTTCAACTGCTGCATCATAGAATACAGCATGACCATCAAGGTCCTCAAGGGCTCAATGGAGGACCTCAACGAGGCCTTGGCTGGACTACGTAAATATCCAGTGGACGAACCGGGAGGTCTGCTTTACCTGAATGATCTCAGAAATTATCGAGAGGTCAACAAAAATTTAACTAGACTCAGACAAGCCCGGACTACCTTGGGCAGACTCTCGACACGAGTCGCCGACTTTCACGCACTTCCCAGTCTTCTCATTATTTTTTACTGCTGCTGCTATTGCGTTGACGTACTTTACTTTCTGATTATTGATATCATCGATCGAAGATTGTCCCTGTTATATATTTTGACTCTGTATGATATCCTGTCGATTCTCTTTGTCATTTATCCCATCGTTATCCTGGCTGGGACCATCAAGAGGTTCAATGGCGAGGTAAGTTCAGAAGGTCATTGGTTCTTCGGCTTAAAATAAACTTTTTAATATTTTGTTAAAACTTAAACTAAGTTTTGAGTCTGGAGGTTTGAGAGAGGAAAATCCTGAGGGCTGGCCCGAGTTCAGAGAAACTGATAATTTAGTTTTTTTGACTCAACCGGATTGATCACTTCGCGAATAACTTCTCGTCAGAAATTGTTTTTAAAAAATTACTGTCTGATTCTCATTTGCAGAGGGAACGAACTGCTGATGTTCTCTACGAAGTCAGGGAAACTTACATAATTAATAAGGAAGTTACGTCTGAAGTATGAACATTATAATCACGCGAGTAGAAAATTTGCGACTTCCGTAGTTTAATGATTTTTTTGAGAATTGAAAGAATTTTTGTCAATTTTTCAGTTGAGCGACTTCGGCGTAGAACTGCTGCACAAAAAAGTTGTCTTCAGTGCTTACGGATTATTCCCGCTGGACTGTACTCTCCTCTATTCGGTAAGGAAATTTAATTTGATGAGCAAAGAGAGAGACAAGTTGCACAAAAATTGAATTTTTCATTGTTTACTCAATATTATTTTAATCAGATATTTGGAATGATTGTGACGTACCTGATAATTCTCCTGCAATTCAGACCTTCAGTGGTTCCACGCACAGTACCTCAACCTCCGCTTGATCAAGACCACAAAAACTAATGTCTTCAGTCGAATAAAACTATAGCAAAATTTTTTTTTTTCATTTCTACGGCTGAACTAAAAATGTTCCTCTCCCACAAAAACAAGGATAGAGCACTCCTGATGGAGTCCGATGCAAGCAGACAATCAATAAAATTTCATTACCGGAATTACCCCTCGATCAACTGCTCCCGCGGCTTCCTTGGAGTATCCAACAACGTTTCGCACACTAGGCTCGCCCCTAGCCGCTTCGGCCATCGACGTCGGTAATTCCTCCAATTGACATTGTATCGACCATTCCTCATCGGATCGATACTTTCGAGTTAACAATTAAACTCACTCAAATGAATTCACGACTTCATTTTATTACTGCCTGTTTATTTTTGGTTTCGGATTTTATTACATAATTTTGTTTTATTTTTCAACTAAATGAATTCGACTTATTTTCTGATAAAAGAACACGAACATAAAAATTGATAAATTATTAATTTGTGGAAAACTGTCGAATGTCTCACACGAGATTGCCGCACGAATTTGGAAACGTTGTTATTCTCGAGAATCCCGAAATTGAACTGACTCAAGAAAGAGAAAAATTTTCATAATAGAGTGACAATTGGGCGTGTCTTTTTTGAATAGGAGGATTTGCGAGAAGGGGAGTTGAAATTTCTTGATTGCTGGAAACTAATTTTTCTGTGATATGATTGGTGGGTGAGAGTTGTCTTGACCTGGACACTAAGAACAGTAGAGGTCCGCGTGAAGTAAAGGACCTTTTCGTTGGTAGCGTTAGGCTCAGGTGCATGGTCTGCGGAGCAACACGCCAGGAATAGACCTGTAAGGGATTAAATCATAAACATTGGAAGAGTGAAAGATGTTGAAGAAATTAGGCTGTAAATAGTCCAAAATTTCCCATTTTTTCTTGAAGGGCCTCGTCTCTAATCCGGGGCAAGACTCGCTACTCACGAAAAGATAATTGAGGCTATAAAATACCGAAGTGTGTTTGCAACATGTTTTCGAAGGAAATTAATTTTATTTAAAAAATGTGCGATGCAGCTGTGGGTCTCTCTTAAAGGGTTTCCCCACGGAATTTTCCCCAAGAGCAATGCCTTTTGTCATTTTAATTGAATTGAGATTTGATGGTTTAGTGGTGTGACATTCGACATGTTCAACATTCTTTAACATATATTTTTTAATACGAAACAGACATGAAATAATTGCTTCCAGATTGATCATTTATCTCGCATCACACTTTATTAAAAACTCGTTCAATGTGTAAAATACATGAATGCAACATTCAGTTCCAAGAATATTCGTTTGCAAATCTAAACTCACACGTTCACATTTTTCCGGACATTGGAAGCCAAAAGATATGTCAGGAGCATTGAAAACAATGCGGCACGAAAAACCCTGATCTGTATTTCTCGTCAAAAAAAAAAAAGAAATGAAAACTTCGTCCTTTGAATCTCAGACAAGTCAATTAATTATAAAAATAATTATACGCATCAACGAATTCACGTTAGAATATCTCCAGCAAAAATAATAATCAAAGGATATAATTCATATAAAATAGAGTACAAAGATTTGAACGTTATAAATCTAAAAGTTGTAAAAATGGTAGACAGTATTGCGGACTCAGTCTGCCTTTTTTGAGAGTCCATTGTGCGCTTCCGGTTCTGCGATGCTGGGGGGAGAGGTCAGTTGGCCGTTGGTGATTGGTACCCCTGGTTTTCGGTGCACATTTACCAATGGTAATACTGGTAGGACTAATATCACTGCCAGGCTCAGCAGGTGTGGAATCAGGTACATGGAACTAGAAACGTTTCATCAATTAATGAATTAACTACGAAGAGTAAATGAACATTAATATTTAATAATTTAAGTTAATTTATCTGTAAATCCGATGGTGGGAGTGAAAACAAATTTATCTGCGCCATTGTCTGATATTTTTAATCTCCTTTTCAGAAGTTTCAACAAAACAATTTTTCATTTGCACAAATGCGAACAATTATTCAACATTTATTATTGACAGCCTTGGATCTTCCGTTGGAACAGCTGGATCTCGGGAATCAATTCCTCGAGGCGACAGCGACTCGCAGATAATCGACGAGTTGGTTGAAGTAGGTCGGCAAGGAGTCGTAGGGATTATCGAGCTTATCATCAGTTATGTAGATGAGAGAAGTGTAATCTAAGACGCTATCGATATAAGATTGATTGACTTGAGAGGCAGGAACATCGTAAGCGATCATGGAGCAAGCAGATCTAGGAAATCCAAGATTGAGAGCGGATGGGTGAGGCAGGCTCGACGTCTCGTAAATGACAGAATTGTTGACAGTGTCGAAGTATTTTTGGCTCGTTGAGGTGCCAGGATTGCCAACGGTGAAGGGCCTCCCGGTGGAAACGGCGTGAGCTGTCAGGGCGGCGTAGTAGGACTCCTTGCCTGCGGTGTAAGCCATCTCATCCAGGAAGAAGCCAGACACTTGGGGATACCAAGAAGTGTACTTGTCCATCTCTGCTTTGACAGTGGACTCGGCGGTGGCTCCGTAATCCGTCCTGACGTATCCGATACACTTCACGCCGGCCTCCGTCAGTCCGGCGATGGAGGCAACATAAGTACTGTCGAGATTACTACCAGGACCGCTGTTCGGGTTCACGATGGCGACGAACTCGACGGAGGGGTTGGAAGAGGCCGCCGATTTTATTGCGCTCCAGGTAGGCTCCGTGGGGTAAGTGTAGAGGGGAATCAGCAATCCAGGGCCGCCTTGTGACGCAACCAGTGAGGAAAGTGCGAGCAGGAAAATGTTGAGGCCGACTACTGGAGACCTCATGTTTCAGAAATTCTAGGAATTCTTTGCTGAATGCGGACTTAGCGGTCTCGAATGTTGAGGTGTAGTTCGATTGAGCGAATCTGGGATAGAATATCGGGATCAATGAAGGGCTGGACTATCTGGAGGACAAGTCTAGACCTTTTCGTTCGAATTGCGCCCGGTGAAATGGGAAATATTAATACGATCGTTGAAATGAATGTTAATTATGCTCTCTTATCAATCTCAAAATTAGTAATAAATAAGGCAATTCCAAGAAAGTGTCTACCTTTTCGGTCTGTTGGTTGTAGGAATATTTTTAAGGTTGAGAATGTTCTCAAAGGAAGTAGCAAACGTATTGATAAATACCTTGACAGCTAGAGAGTGTTGTTGCGTATAGAGGAAAAGTAACAATCGACGACTGTGGCTACAATAATTAACAACGTGGCAAATGCATAATCTATCAAGATCAATACACGGAAAGTAGGTCAGATGGCACCACAATATTTAGAATTTCGCAGAAAACATTCGAAAGGCTTCGGTAATTTATAATTTTCTGAAGCACTCAACCAGATGAATAATTGGTCAGTCGAATGCAATAATCGTCGTCGACGATAAGACGGCGGGGATAATTGCAATCAAAATTAGATATACGAATTTTTAACGTTTCAGTATTTCTTCATCGCTGACAAATCGACAGGAACTGAACGACTTCAACCTAACAAATTTCGTGAAATTGCTGATGAAGAGAAGATTTACGAAAGCGTTATTACGCCTGATGCCCTCGCTCCCTACCTACTAGTGACTTAAGCCAAGTGTAAACACCGAAGACGGAACTTGCTGTTCAGGAACTGATGTCCAAATAAAAAAATAAGTAAACGGATATCTAAATTAATTGAATAATGAGAAGCTGCCCACCTCGCCCCAATTACTAGTTATTACTCATGAATTAATTACTCACATGTAGACTTTGAAACTGGCCACGAATTCCAGGAGGATAAAACTGAAGACGAGATAAGCCATGAAGACACGTGTCGTGATGAAGGTGAGGACATCATAAAATACTTTCATGCTTCTTGAGCCCAGGAAGTAAGGTCTAATGCGTCTGCGAATCTTCAAGAGTATTCCATTGATCAATAAAAAGGCGAAATTTATTGAAATTCTCTATTGATTAGAACAATATATGTTAAGATATTTTATACGGAACTTACCGTCCGTGAAGCGAATGTGAAGAGCGCTCCAGTCGTAAATGTGAGGTAGTATCCTGGATAAAATCCGTGCCAAAGTGCAGAAAAGGCGTAAGTAAGAATTGTTTTGTACTGGCCTGCCCTGTCATAGGCCACCATTCTCAGCCAATGGTTTGTGCCTTTGTTCCAGGCTTCGATCGACTCCTTGAGACTCAGTGATGTCTAAAATCAGAGAATGATGATTGATAGTTGTGTGTCGACGTCAGAATCCCCGGTTCCCTGGGGAATGACAATTACCTCAAATTTAAATACATCTATGTTAGAGAAGCGGTCCCACTGGGGCTTCCCCTCGGCATCGAGACCGCTGAATCCCAGTCCCGAGTTATTGCAAATTGCGTCAGCAAACAGCCATGCGTAATAATACTTGAAACGAACCATCATGGTTGAGATCATCAGGTACCAGATTTTGTAGACAAGTGATGAGTTTAAAAATTCATCGTCTGTAAGAAAAATTATTATCCACAATTTAAATTGTTGTAAAAATAACAAAAAAATCTGAAGAGATAGTCAGTTAATTTATTACGGATTGATCGTTGAAAATAGAAATTTATTGGCGGTCGCCCCGTGAAAATGGCGACGGTAGGATGGCTTGGGCCGAATTAGGCAAGTTTTTTTTCGTGTTTTTGATGGTAAAAGAAGGAAAATAATGAATAAAAAGGGGACTAGGGGAGGCGAGTGCAGGTACTTGTCGTTATAGAAAATGAATTTTACGGCAAAACAATGAAAACGATACGACAGAAGAGAATAAAGAGGCAACTAGAAAAATAAGGTTAGAATGAATGGCGGATGACGAGGCAATATAATACGAGGTTATACAGGATAGGAAATAATGAATAAAAAGTGAATTAGGAGAGGCAAGAGAGAGTGTTTAGCAGGATTAAAATCAATTTTGATGGGAAAACAAGGAGACCTGGGCGATGGAGGGGAAAGAAGTGACAACATCAAGATAGAGGCTGGAATAAACGGCGCGACCCCGAGTCGGAACATGTTACAATGAGAATGGGCAGCTTCGATAGGCTGGAACATTGAGGAGATGACGAGGGAGACTGGAAGAATTAGAGGGCACCTCCAAAGGGACAAAAGCTAGTTCGGGAGATGTAAACGCGGGGAGGCTGTGGAGAAAAACAGAAGAATCTATTTTAGGTGTTAAGCTGCTATGCGCTGTTGACTATTTATAAGAGGAGTATACGATGAAGGAATTGGGCGGTTTTTTTATAAGGCTGGTGTGGATGTAAAACAAGGGAAGAACATTTGTCACATCGAAGGAAATAAATTCTATTCTATTCTATTCTATAAATTTATTGGATAGTCAATCATATTGCATAAACTGTCGACCCGAACGCATGATTTGTTGACGATTTACCTTTCACTCTTTGGATCGGGAATCTAGGAATGAACACGACGAATAGGATAGCGCAGGTCAGGCTGGCGATGACTTTCTTCATGACAATTTGGGTCGGCGCTGGCTCCAGGACTATTTCATTGACATGTTTAGAAGGATCATCGTAGAATCCCTGCAAATAAAATCGCAATGTAAATATTATTCTACTCTATCATTAAGTCAACAGTGATAACAACAATCTAATCTTAATCTGTCATTCCTTGTCACTGACGTTTACGACCTGCAAGAGCTACGAGTCCAGGTCTATCTGTTGAAGTAATAATTAAAAAAATTAAATAAATAAAAGAAATACCGAAAATGATGGTCCGTGGAGTTTTGGTCCGTGAATAAAATCAATGTAGTCCCTGTAAAAAATCACTGGGCCTGCCATCAGCGCCTGAAAGTGGAGGACATAGCTGAAGTACTCCAGTGTAGTTGGCATGATCTTCACGGCATGGTGACGCTGGAGCGATGTCAGCTCGGGTTCGCGGCGTGTGAAACCATCGTGAATGCTGTACGCAAGACTCGTCACCTTCTGCGTTATAACCATCAGTGGACCTACAAAGTTGCGTCATTTGTCGTGGATTTTTTCACATTAACAACTCGTTCATTAGTTTTGTTTTTTTTTTCTGGCGAGAATGATAGATTACCCGTTATATCAAGGCTGTACGATCCGTAATCGTACATTTGTCGGTAAAAATGAATGCACGAGAGGTAGCCCAGGGCAACAGTCAACACAACTCTGCAACAGAATTTGTCGTGAGAGGAAGGGGGCAATGAATGACGAATGGTAATAGATGATTAAGTAATTGGGGTAATTTACCTCTGGACGATACGCGGATCTTGGGTGCGCATTACGATGTAACATATCGCCGGAAGTCCCGCCAGGTGAACCGCTTGTCTGCCAGAAGAAAGGATTTGTTATTAACAATGGATCCATTAACTGTGAAAATATTGAGTACATGAAATCGGCAAAATAATCTAGTGCTCCTGGAATTCTCAGTTTCTAGACAATTCACACTGGACTAGTAATTCAACAAACTGAAATGTCAATTAAACAAAAATGATTAACAAGTTCAACTTGTAATGCGCTAATTCAATTAACTTGTTGAAAAAATCTAGAAATTGCGAGTGGACAGACGCCAATTGTGTATTATTTAAAAATTTTATTCTGAAGCTACTCTTCTCGCTCGTCACTTTGGTCTCCTCGCAATGTGTCAACAGGAATTTCTATTTTTACCTCGCGATATATATATTCATGTGCAGTATCTATGATTGGCTTACTTGCCGAAACAGAAGTAGCCCATACAGAGGCCAACGATCAAACCAAACGTGTGACGAGCCACTGGAGAAACCACTCCCGGCCTCAAGGAGGTTCGAAAGAGGGCAGCTAGAATGAGGGCCGTGAACTGGCTGATCACGAAATTCATCTGAAAATTGATTATCGTTGATTTTAGAAAGACTATCAACTACTCCAGCACCCGACAATGATCGCAACCGGTCACGGGTGGATCTTGACAATCAAATATTTCCAAAACTCCAGTAGATAACGAGACCAAACAAATGTCACAAGAAAGGTGAATAGAGTGCCTTCAATTACATATTTTTTTCATAATTTTTTATCTCTCAGAAGATATGGAATGCGAGTCGTACTTGGCGTATGACAGGCTAAATATTCCTGCATTTTTTATTATTATCAATTGAAATGGAGATGAAGTTAAGGACTTGAAGTCATTGTGTACAGTTAATGTTGGAATATACAAGAATGTCTTCTGGGCTTTCCAAAAAACTCCTCGACAAATATTTATGACATTGGGGAAAGACAATTTCTCGGAAAGGACTCATTTATGAGCGCTGGTACTGCAAACTTGAGAGCGGTTTAAACCGAAACATGTGTCCAAATTTGAAGGAACGTTCTGTTCTCTAGGATCATAAAGTTTTCCTTGAGCTTGTCAGAAAGGGTCTTTCATTTTTATTATAGTTCAGTCTATCGACCACTGTCTTCGCGACCAGTCGTGCCTTCCTCGTGTTAAATAAAGTTTATAAGAAAAGAAATATTGAGTGGTGTAGCTGAATTATTTGTTTGATTTTTCACATATTCTAATAGTTAACAAATCATTTATTCATCAATAAATCAATAAGACGGCGGGGAACGTCTTGTATACAGTTAATGTTGGAATATACCAGAATGTCTTCTCAGCTTTCCAAAAAACTCCTCGACAAATATTTATGACATTGGGGAAAGACAATTTCTCGGAAAGGACTCATTTATGAGCGGTGGTACTGCAAACTTGAGAGCGGTTTAATCCGAAACATGTGTCCAAATTTGAAGGAACGTTCTGTTCTCTAGCGTCATAAAGTTTTCCTTGAGCTTCTCAGAAAGGGTCTTTCATTTTTATTATAGTTCAGTCTTTCGACCACTGTCTTCGCGACCAGTCGTGCCTTTCTCGTGTTAAATAAAGTTTATAAGAGAAGAAATATTAAGTGGTGTAGTTGAATTATTTGTTTGATTTTTCACATATTCTAATAGTTAACAAATCATTTATTCATCAATAAATTAATGGTTAATAATAATAATAATAGGAAAGTTTGGCAGGCAGAATAATGTCACATAGTTGTCAAAGGGGTAATTTATAATTTTAGCGGAATCTCCAGCCCATTCCAACTCCGACTTGCGGGTCGAAACGGCCGCCTGGCATTGGCTGCACACTTCCCTGTCCCCTTACGAAGAAATTATCGTTGGGTTTGTATTCGTAGTTGAGCCCGGCGTGAGGCTGGAAGTGCCGCGCATGTCGGGTGTTGAAACACCACCGAAAGCGTCTAAGGTTGATCTTCCGTTATCAATCAACCTGTGGTTGTAGTCCACATTCGCCTGGGGTCTGCCGTGTTCAGGGATGGTTACTCCACCTTGGATCGAGCCCTGGGGGGAACGGCGGAATCTCCAGCCCATTCCAACTCCAACTTGCGGGTCGAATCGACCGCCTGGCATTGGCTGCACACTTCCCTGTCCCCTTACGAAGAAATTATCGTTGGGTTTGTATTCGTAGTTGAGCCCGGCGTGAGGCTGGAAGTGCCGCGTCAGGAGTTGAAACACCACCGAAAGCGTCTAAGGTTGATCTTCCGTTGTCAATCAACCTGTGGTTGTAGTCCACATTCGCCTGGGGTCTGCTGTGTTCAGGGATGGTTACTCCACCTTGGACCGAGCCCTGGGGGGAGCGGCGGAAGCGGACCTAGTGACAATAATTCCAGGTCAGTTTCTCATGTCTTCTTATCGTCGGTAATATATTATTGATCAATTGGAGAAGATTGTAGAAATATAATTAATATTGAAATTAGTTCATTGATTTTCTGGTCACGTACCGGAAAGACATTCGGTCCCCACGGCTTCTGCGGATAGGGAATTGGCCGGGGATTGAACGGAGGTGGGGCTCCATTTGGAAGTGAAAAATCACGTCGGGGGTCTGGCTCACATTGAACGATTGATGACAGGCAGGCCACCAAAAGCAGTGACCATAGTTTGACAGAAGAGCTCTGCATGTTGGCTGTAGTTCCTCGCAACTGGAGATCTGGAATTCAATGACAATTAATTAGCCGTCAATAAATTGAGGTTCCGAAAAATCCGAAATAAGTACATCCGACGTAATAATTTCAGTTATTCCCTTCGGGGTATTTAAATATTTTGAATATTATACGAATTAATATCTAATGGTTAAATCCTAAGTTCGGTTGAGGATTGAATTGAGTAGTTGACTTACCAGTCAAGTTGTCCAACGGAGGAATCAACGGATTCTGATGACAAACGTTGGACTCCGTTCCTTCTTATACTTCTTTGGTGATGAAAAATTTACTTCAGGGGAAGGCCTGAACTACTGGCACTACTCAATGTCAATTGATGAATAATTATCTCCACATGTTGGAGGCATAAAGAATTACAGTTTTGTGCCCCCAGATAACATTTTTCTTAACTCCCCCACTGCGAGTATGGCTCAGGGAGTCCCGGCGTCGATGCGAAGAAGTGCTTGTAGTGGCTGCGTCACGAGGAATCCCCCTCAATTATTCCAAATCGCCACAACGCGCGACGAAATTTATGAGTCGAAGATTTAAATCAATTGGAATATATGTCTATTGCAGCAATAAATGCGTCTTTCAATTTATGACACCTCAATTATGAAGTTGGAACAATGAGAGTGTAATCGAGAACAGAAAAATAAATATGATATTTGCTTTTTGACGCTCGCATTGAACTAATTTTAGCGACATTTCTGGCGTAACTATGCATATTATTATTAATTATATAAATTATCAAGACTGACGACAGTGGCCTAGTTGGTGAAGGCACACGGCCGGACAACAAGAATCATTGGAGGCAATGTTTCCCCGATGAAGCTTGGGTGATGGACGCCATGTCGGCTAAGGTTTTCCATGGTTTCCCTTGGTCACCGAGAGAGTCTGTACATGGAGTACAGCTCCTGGGGTACAATGCGACATGGTTGGAAAGGAAGACGGCCCATGATACCGCAATTGTTAAAAACCTAATCTGCTATATATGGATAGTAAATAATATATAAATTATCAGCATATCTTGGAGGGTTTTCAGCTTTAGTTTGATGGGGTTGATTTATAAATTTAATTAAAAGGGGAATGGTAATAATAGCTTGGAGACATGCCAATTAGTGGGCTAATTTAGAATTTTAAGAAATCGATCAGGTAAAAAAATCGATGGAGCGAGTTTATTTGAAGATTAATTTTTTATTGTGATCTGAAGTCACAGAAAAATCATGCCCATTCGCGGAATAATTCTCTTGTATTTTCCGGAGGTTGTCAGGAGCGATAGGCTTATAGGAAATTTATCTTATCTCTCTCTACCCCTGTTATCGCATGAAGATAATCTCTGTGAAAATTTATCTGCATAAATTTTCTAAATTTTGTCTGCAGTGAAAAATTCCAGTAAAAAATTTTCACAGTGCCTTTTTTTCTACTGTTCAATCATTGCAGTCAGCGGAGTTGAAATGATGAGGGGTAATATTGTCATTCAAACTTTTATTTTAGCAGACTATTAATACAATATTTGCAAACAGCGACATAATCATTGAGACATAAATTACGATTTTTCGAAGACGCCGGGAGTGATTCAGCTGAAGCCCTGCAGCATCTCCCAATATATCAGATTGTTTTGAATTTTTTTACCAAAAAAATAAATCAAAGGAATAATCCCTCCTTGAAATTTTCTAAAAATCTCTAAAGATCCTTGGCTTACAATTCTTTCATTTGTAATAAAAAAGACATAACACTATTTCATGAAGAGCGTATCAGCAGGAAAATAACAAGAAACTAAACTCCACAAGTTTTAGATTCCACTGACATTATAATTTATTCATGAAACATGTAGTCGATGAATTTGTATAATATGCAATAAAAATCTCATGTTGAAAAATCGCGAAGTGAACTCTCGAGTTCATCACCACTCCACGCCGACACCAAGTCCAACCTGGGGCTCGAGTCGGCCGCCTGGTCCCTTGTGTACGCTTCCCTGGCCCCTGACGACAACATTCTCATGAGGTCTGTACTCATACGTAGCGCCGGCGTGAGGTTGGAAGTGTCTTCCATCGTTGGTGGAGACTCCTCCGTAAGTATCGAGAGTCGACTTTCCATTATCAAAAACCCTCTGGTTGTAGTCTACATTTGCCTGAGGACGTCCGTGCTCAGGTACGGTGATACCTCCCTGAACTGAACCCTGAGGAGAGCGACGGAAGCGGTGCTGTTGGTAGAACACAAAAAATAAATTTTTAATCCCAATAAACTTAACAAAAAATTCTACACAACTTCCACTAATGTCGTCTAACTTTTACACATTTTTTCAGGCAGAGAGTGACTGGTAGAAACTATTTCTTTACGCAAAAAGAAAACTGACAATATTTGTCAGTGGAGTTCTGAATAATTCTCAATTAATTTTGCATTGGTCAAGTTAAAAAAATAATTGATTCAATCGTACGTTAAAACCTGATCCGGGCTGTGGGAATGCTGGGCCTGGATTTGGGAAAGTTGGACCTGGAAATCCTGGGCCTGGTCGTGGGAATCCTGGGCCTGGGAATCCGGGGCCTGGTCGTGGGAAACCGGGACCTGGCAGTGGGAATGTTGGACCCGGCATATTTGGTCTTGGGTAGGTTGGACCTGGTCCGGGGAATGTGGGAGTTGGTCCCCATGGCCGCTGTTGTGGCTCGGGATCACAATTGACAGTAGACCAAGTGCAAACTGTCACCAGCAGAAGCCACAATTCAACTGCGAACACCTTCATGATGGCAGTGTCCTTTCTGAGCACTTGAAGACCTCTAATAAATCTGAATAAAAACCCGGATAAAAATAATAGCAGAGAAAAACCTTTAATCTGTTGACATTTCCAATTTACTTCGCTATTTTGTCAAAAGATAACTTCTTCAAAAATTCAAGAATTTATTTACTGATATTCTCCAGATATTTATTAATCTTTAGGCATTTGTGGAGCTGAAATTTTTAGTTTCCATTGATTTCTCCCGGACGTCTTGAATTTCGAAGATCAAATTCCTCGCATGAAGTGAAAATCCGAAATTAATTCCATCATTGTTACAATTCAGATTTAATTCAGAGTGAATTGTGGGGATTAATTATTATTAATTAAATATTAACTTCACTTACCACTCTTCGAATTGAGCTCTCAACAAGGTCTGATAATTAGCCTGGGCTTCTGGCTTATTTTATACATTTCACTGGTGCAACGAGTTTCTTCGGGGAACCCCAGGCCAACTCTCACTATAAAAACGAACTATCGGGACATATTCTTCAACAAAAGAGTTACATCTTCATATCTGGCGATAACACTTGCTTAACCTTTTCCGCATTCATATTCATCGGCAACGGGAGTCCCGACAGATTTTTCCCGTTTGTCAAAGCGGGGAGAAGCTGCATCAGCAGAACAGATTTCAATAAATGAGCCCGCACCTTCACCGATTGCTTCCAGTTCGTCTCAATCCACCGAAGTTTTTTCACTTCACGTGTGAATGTGCGGAAAAATTTTAGTCTCCTAACTTTTTCGGCAGACGATTCTCCCGGAAATGTCCCAAATTTTGTTAACATTTCACGACACAACAATAATATATGATATATAATTATATATATGGGGGTCGCTGCATGGAAATGGAGACGGTCAGATGGCTTGGACCGAATTAGGCAAGTTTTTTCATGTTTTTGGTGGTAAAAGAAGGAAAATAATGAATAAAAAGTGAATTAGGAGCGGCAAGAGAAGGTGTTTAGAAGGACTCAAGGAGACCTGGGCGATGGAGGGAAAAGAAGTGACAACTTGAAGATAGAGGCTGGAATGAACGGCGAGATCCCGAGGCGGAACATGTTACAATGAGAATGGGCGGCTTTGATAGGCTGGAACATTGAGGAGATGAGGAGGGAAAAAGACTGGAAGAATTGGAGGGCACGTCCATAGGGACAAAAGCTAGTTCGGGAGATATAAACGCGGGGAGGCTGTGGAGAAAAACAGAAGGCTACGCGGAGAATTCAAACGAAGAAGGAAGCTGAAAAATCTATAAAGGTGCGAGAGTGCAAGGGGGCATGAGAGAAATTGGGAGAGGAGGTGGCCATAGGACCGGTGGAGGGCTGAGACAGTCGGGTGTCCAACGTTGGGAGCTCAACAGGAAGGGAGACACTATGGTCGGTAAAGAAGAACATTGTCTACACTAGAGGAGGATTGTCCGAGAGGAGTGGCGAGATTACGGAAGGAACTGGACCAGCGAATATACGGGGCACCGGAGACGGATTTCTCCAGCATGATCACAACATGCTGACAT
>JAPYZM010000169.1:0-44837 GCA_030522845.1 Psyttalia concolor
GTCTCCTTTTGAAAAATCCTCATGGGTTATTCAAAACGAAAACAATAACTATTGTCGCCTACTGAGACTCGTAATTAACCCGTTGTTCAATTATGAGAAAACTTGTTGAATATTAAACGTATGCAAATAGTGAGAACTAAAGTATTTGACTTCCGGAGGATAGAATCCTCGGGTATATAAACATTTATCTGTCGGCTGTCAAGTCTCAGTTCGTCGCGAAAATTATCATGTCGCGAATTTCCCGAATAGTTTTATTGTTTCTTGTACTGTCGGTCCACGCAATTTTTGGGTTACAGTACAAATTAATAAATGTGGTGAGGGACTATTAATTAATTACAGTTGTAATTGCGTTATTAATTGCAATTATTTATGACGGGGGGGGGGGGGGGGGGGGGAAAGGTGCGGGTTCGTGGGGACATTATTGTTATAAAATTATAAAATTATTATTGGCTTTATGGAAGAATATGTCATGGGGACAGGACTCCTCTGCTGGACGATGACGAGCCCTTCCCCACCAGCCCCTACCTGAACTGGACCTTCTACCCCTTCGGATCGGCGCAGTTAACCAACGTAAGACTGACAAAAATAATTAAACTAAAAATATATATATTTTTTTTTAAACAAAAAGTAGTATTTTCATTACCTGACGACGTAATCTCCTTCTAAATATGATTTTTAATTAATTAAATTTAATTTGTGCCTCCCCCCCCCCCACTTTTCATGATTAAAAAATAAAATTTGATAATAATGTCCAAATAACAATTTCAGAATTAAATTTGATTAAATTTTATGTAATTCTTGTCAAAACTCGATTTGTTTTACCAAATTCGATTTGAAAATCTGAGATTGCTACCTCCGTTTGGCTACAAATGTTTATTCATAGAGTTTTGTTAGTTAAATTAATGGAATTTATTTCAGTTTTTGATCATTTTTTTTCGAAAAAAAAAACGCTAGTTTTTCTTTCAATTAATTAGTCTATCAGATAACTAATTATTAATGTCCATTTAGGCAGGAAAACGACGGGAATACGATCTTGGTCGACACATTCGCGAGAGGTACTCGGATTTCCTAGGGGATGTGTACCAGCCAAAAGCAATAATGGCTCGCAGTTCGGACTACGACAGAACGAAAATGTCACTACAACTGGTGATGGCAGGAATGTTTCCACCTGGTGCTAAACAACGGTGGCATCCAACCTTAAACTGGCAGCCGATTATTGCTAATTACGTTCCATATCCGGACTCACTGCTGAGACCCATGAGTTGTCCGCGGTTAGTAAATTAAAAAACAATCAGAATTAAAATATCTAAACCAGTCTGAGCCGAGGCAAATGGATTCCCATTTTTTGTTATTTAATTTGAAAAAATTGTCCGGTCAATTTAAACTAATTAACTCAGTTAATTTGTTTTGTTTCTTTCTCAAACTTTTTACTGCTGTATTGACAGTTGTTCTCATAATAAGTTCCAAAAGAAAGAATATAAAATTATTGTCGATAAATAGCACGAGAAGTAATTTTAATCTAGCAAATTCTTAAGAAAACTCCTATGAATACACATTTGTAGCCAAACGCAGGCAGCAATTTCAGATTTTTCAATTGAATTTGATAAATCAAGTGGAGTTTTGACAGGAATTACATAAAATTTCATCACTCTCACTTTTACTGCAGCCCAGGATGATTTTTAAGAACAATTTTCGCACGGAGACGCCAACGAACCTATCGAGCCTTGATTTCAGGTACAAAAAGGAGTTGAGAGCGGTTGAGGAGTCGCCCGAGGTCCAGCTGGAGCTCTCGAAGTACAAGGGCTTGATGGAAGATCTCACGGAATTGACTGGAAAGCCAATGAAGACAGCCAAGGATGTGGAGGGTCTGTACAACGGTTTGATGGCACTCTACTCCCTGGGGCTGCCCCTGCCCGCCTGGACTGAGGGGATCTTCCCTGACGGGATCATGCATGACGCCGCGACCCTGAACTATCGAGTCGTCAGCTGGACTAAAAGAATGAAAATGCTGAATGGAGGTTAGGAGAACAAAGACAGAATCATAACCTCAAATCCTAAATTTTTTATGATCCACAAATTTTCTCAAACCACAATTTCTAAAAATTCATGCATTATCCATCAAATGCATCCCTAACTTTCAACTTTTTAGAATTGTCGTTCATTGTAATGATTTCAGGAATGCTCCTGAAGAAGTTCACGGATAATATGCTGCTCGCAGCAACCGATAGGGGATTCCCAGTGAAAATGGTTCTACTGAGCGGCCATGAGATCAATCTAACAGCTCTTTTGGACGCCCTCGGGGTTTACAGACCTCATGTACCGGCATACTCCAGCGCAATGTTTGTTGAATTATTAGAAGAAAATAATACTTATTACGTCAGGGTAAGAATGTCAAAATTCATTAAAAC
This sequence comes from Psyttalia concolor, assembly GCA_030522845.1. NCBI lineage: Eukaryota > Metazoa > Arthropoda > Insecta > Hymenoptera > Braconidae > Psyttalia > Psyttalia concolor. The sequence continues at coordinate 2,409 of JAPYZM010000169.1, forward strand.
GGTTTGATTACTTTGTTAATCAACAAAAGTTCTTTTTCCTCTGAATCTACGGAAAATAGCGCAATGTGTGTAATTACCTTTTCTGTAGTCCTTGATGAGCTCTACAAAAAAGGATTTAACAAAAATTGCGCTATCTGCCCTAGATTCTGAGGAATTTATTGATAACTGACGAATTGTCAAAGTCAACTGGAAACCCAATTAGTTTTTGTGTTTTGTTATTTTCTAGATATTCTACTACCTTGGGATTCCTCAGGAAGCGGTCCAGATAATCATCCCCAAGTGCGGGAGGATATGCCCTCTCAGCAAGTTCATTACATTATATTCTGACATCTTCCCCAGTCCGGAGGATGTGAAATGTGTGCCATAATTTAGAGAATTATTTTCCCAGTATTTTTCGTAGAATAAGTTCAATTGTAAGTCCGTCTGAGAACTGAGAGATCAATAAATAATACATCTGTACTGAATAATGTTCATCATGTCATTCATCATTTTCCTTGTATCGGTTACCTTGCCTTCACTTCCTTTCTCGTAATTATCGACGCAGGTACACTGGAGGGGTCAGTAATCGCCAGATGTAATCATGAGGATAAAATATTGACCTCAGATCATTGCGGGATTATCTGCGAAATGCGTTATTTAACGGACAAATAAAATTTATTACAAATTTCTAATGCTTCAGCTTTAAAAGTCCCACAATCGTCTTTAATTTTCCATTAAAAAACTGGTTTTATGTAATTTTTTTATAAAAAATTGAATTTGTAAAGATGCGTCCATTACAATATTCTCTAAATTTGTTCCACTCATTTTTTTCCCTTCTAAAACAAAGAAAAAATTGTTTTTAAAAATCCCAAGAAGAAAATAAAATAAATTGAATAAATTTCTTAACAATTCAATTATTGAATCTGGAAAACTGGAGACATTAAATTCACACTTAAAATACTTCAACAAAATAAGTTAAGAAAAAAAATTAAATTGTATAAATAAAAGAAAATAGATTTTTTCCTTTAAAAAATTCTATTGAAGAGTCAACCGAAAAGCGTTCGATTTTCCAACGAACGCGTAATTTCTTTAACTAAAATTTCCTCGTCCTCAATTTCCAGAAATCCCCTATTGATGAACCCGAGCCCGGCAAAACTTTCCTGAAGATTCGTTCCGCCCATAAAAATCCTGAGTACTCCTAAGCGCGGGAAAACGATTCGTCTCCGTTGGATCAGTCCGCCGGCGACGTCAGGAGTCGGGTAATGACACAATCCCCTGGATAATAAATTCTAAAAATACTTCGATTCCCTAATTACCCAGTATCGATGACGTGAATGGCAAAGTGACACGCGAGTCGGACGTATTTCCTGGCGTTGTGGTCATTCTTACTCTTTCAGCGAGTCTTTTACCCGCAATGGACGGGGAAAACGGCTGCCTCGCGTGCCAAACCGAACTCGTCAATTTATCTCCGTCGCCGCGAGATTTCCTCATACCCAGCGGCAATTTATTGAATCCTAATTGAACCTGAGGTATATAACGCGACGACAGGAGGATCGACGCCAGTCTCCGAGTGGTGAAGTGCTTCAATAACTCCCGATCATGTCGCGAATCCGTCACGCCCGAGTCATTGCACTTCTCATTGCGATTTGGGCAACAGTAACTGCTGGATTGCACACAAAATTTGTGAACGTCGTAAGTGAACCCGAATTATTGACTCCTTTTGCCATTTTTAAGGGAGGAAAAACTGGGGAACAGTGAGACATGAATTTTTTATTAAATATTTTTCACTTTTGGCGAACCGAGGGCTGACGATTATTTGGGGGCTAAATATATTGAGAAGGAATTCCCACCTATCCTAAATCCTTTTCGAGAATTAATCCCACTGTCCTACCTTGAAAATGTCCAACGCATTCCCCCTACCTAATTCCCAACTGTTGAAAAACCTGAAAAATGGGAAAATGTGAAAATTTGGATTTCAGGTCTTTCGTCATGGCGACAGGACCACCTTGGACAACGATGATGAACCTTTCCCCACTAGTCCTTACCTCAACTGGACATTCTATCCTTACGGATTGGGACAGTTGACTAATGTGAGTATATTTTGAAATTTCTCAAAAATTACGGAATAACTTCCTCCGAATTTTCGATGATTTGACGTCAATTTCCCAAATCGTTCATTGGTTCATTTTTTTGCTCTTGTCGATCGTGACAGAATAAATTCCCGAGTTTTCATTAATCGATACAACTGAAATAATCGATTAATCGTATCTCGTATCGTTGAGGACTCAATAGGTATATTTTGAAATTTCTTAAAAATTATGGAATAACTTCCTCCGAATTATTAATTTCGACGTCAATTTCCCAAATCGTTCATTGAATCCTGTTTATTTAATTAAAAAATCCGAGTAATTGGATTTTTAAAAATCTTCCATTGTCATTTGAAAAAACTTGAAAAATAAAAAATAATCAAAAGAAAAATAAATGAATAATTAGAAATAATGAATAATTATAAAAATGAGCAGTTCTTAAGAATGGAAAAATTGATTACTTGAAATTGCCAGGGTAATCTGCCAGTGGAGGGATTGTTCAGCAAAGATTACCCAGAAAAAAACCGAAATGCGATTTTTTACCTGTTTTAGCAAGGAAAACGACGAGTGTACGACCTGGGCGTTCACCTGCGCGAGAGGTACGGGGATTTCCTGGGCGATGTCTATCACCCGAGTGCGATAAGTGCCCGCAGCTCGGACTACGATAGAACGAAGATGTCCCTGCAGCTGGTGATGGCGGGGATGTTTCCACCGGCGGCCGAACAGAAGTGGCATCCTGACTTCAACTGGCAGCCGGTGATCGCCAACTACATACCCTATCCCGATACTTTACTAAGGCCCCAGGATTGTCCCCGGTAAGTGAGATCGATTTTGCAATCGAGAGTAATTTTTTGCTGCTCTCAACTGAAGCAAATAAAATTTTATCAAGTTCTGCCATCCTCTTTAGTGACCACAGCCTCACTTGAATAAATCTTCCTCCGTTTCCTTGATTGTCTAATAGAGCTAATGACGCGTAGTCCATAAAAAATTAATTACCAACATTAAGTAGACACTGGCGTAGTGAAGCGCAATAGGTCGTTTTTTTGCTCTGGTCGATCGTGACAGAATAAATTATCGATTTTTCATTAATCGATAAAAGTGAAATAATCGACTAATCGTATCTCGTATCGTTGAGGACTCAATACGGGAGAGTATCGAATATTCATTAATCGATAAAACTGGGATAATCGATTAATCGTATCTCGTATCATTGAGGACTCAATACGGGAGAGTATCGAATATTCATCAATCGATAAAACTGGGATAATCGATTAATCATATCTCGTATCGTTAAGGACTCAATACGGGAAAGTATCGAATATGCCTTAATCGATAAAAGTGAGATAATCGATTAATCGTATCTCGTATCGTTGAGGACTCAATACGGGGGAGTATCGACTATTCATTAATCGATAAAAGTGAAATAATCGATTAATCGATTATTCGAGATGTGAGGAGCTCGAGATTTGAGAATCTCCTTCAGTAACAACGTTAAGATCCTCACAAAAACAACAGGAGTGATTATTGACGACAATTTAATACGCAACATTGGAAATTATAATTTCAGATTTAAACAGGAGCTGAAAGATGTGGAAGAATCTGTAGACTTCAAACGAGAACTGATAGAATACCAACGACTGATGGAATTCCTCACGAAATGGACGGGCAAACCCATCAGAAGTGCTCTAGATATGGAGGGCCTCTACAATAGCCTGAAGGCGCTGAATGCCATGGGACTCAGACTGCCTGAGTGGACTTCCGGAATCTTCCCTTACGGAAAGCTACATGACGGCGCTATTCTTAATTACCGACTAATGAGCTGGAGTGAAAGACTGAAAGTGTTGAATGGAGGTGAGACCACGCAATTAATATGGCCTTTGTTGGCCAATTTGGGGGTATCGGCAGGAAAAAATTAAATAGTTCGCCAATTTTCCTTCAAGTGATTGTATTCCCTTGATTTTCAAAGATTAGAAAATTTAATTGGACTTCTAGAAATCTTTTATTCAACTATTCACATGAGACAAGTGAAGTCTTTGAGAACCCCACGAGAACAGCTGATTGTTTTGTTCCATATTCAGGGAACTAATGGAACTACGAATCATTTTCTTTTATTTCGGGCGTGGAAAATTAAATAGCTCACGCATTTTCCGTCAAATAATAGTATTTCTTAAGTGCTAGAAGTTTAGAAAATCCAATTGAACTTCCAGAAATCTTTTATTTGATTATTCACACGTGACACGCGAAGTGGTTGAGAACCCCACGAGGACAGCTTATGGTACTATTCTATATTCACTTAACTGGGACAAACTATTTTTGTCTATTTCGAGTGCGGAAAATAAAATGTTTCACGAATTTTCCTTCAAATGATTGTATTTCCTGAGTATAACAAAATGAGAAAATCCAATTGAACTTCCAGAAATATTTCATTTGATTATTCACACGTGACACGCGACGTAATTGAGACCCTCGCGGCAATAACTGATCGTTTTATTCCATATTCATTGAACTAGACGAACCATTTCCTTTTATTTCGGGTGGGAAAATTAAATAACTCACGAATTTTCCGTCAAATAATAGTATTTATTAAGTGCTAGAAGTCTGGAAAATCCAATTGAATTTGCAGAAATCTTGTATTTGATTATTCACACGGCACGCGCGATCATTGAGAACCCCACGAGAACAACTGATTGATTTATGCTGTATTCATTGAACTAGAACTAACAATTCCCGTTTATTCCCCTCATTTCCTTATCACAACCTCAGTAAATCTTAATTTATAAAATCAAAATCTACTGGAATTATTCCAGGAATGCTCCTCAAGAACTCCACTGATAATATTAAAATTAAATAGCTCACGATTTTTCCGTTAAATAATAGTATTTGCTAAGTGCTAGAAGTTTAGAAAATCCTATTGAACTTGCAGAAATCTTTTATTTGATTATTCACACGTGACACGCGCTATCATTGAGAACCCCACGAGAACAACTGATTGATTTATTCTGTATTCATTGAACTAGAACGAACAATTCCCGTTTATTCCCCTCATTTCCTTATCACAACCTCAGTAAATCTTAATTTATAAAATCAAAATCTATTGGAATTATTCCAGGAATGCTCCTCAAGAACTTCACTGACAATATGGTCCTGGCCGCGACTGCGACGGAGGAGACTCCATTAAAAATGGTATTACTGAGTGGACACGAGATTAATTTAACTGCCCTCATGGAAGCCCTTGGGGTCTACACCCCTCACGTGCCTGAATACTCAAGTGCTCTCTTTGTTGAATTATTAGAAGAGCGTAATGAGCACTTCGTCAGGGTAAGTCTCAAATCAATGATCACATCGACTCACACAAGAAAAATTCCTAGGAGTAGATTCCTATTTTTCCAATTTAACAAAATCCTATAAATATCCTAGAGGAATTTTGTGTTATTATTAACTACAATTCCCCCTTTTCTAATTACAATTTCATTTTTATCTTTTAGATTATTTATTACCTCGGAGATCCACAAGAAACTGCGCAGATTAACATTCCCAGATGCGGTAGGATATGTCCCCTCCGCAGGTTTCTACAATTATATTCTGATGTACTGCCTTCGATAGACGACGTCAATTGCATGCCATAAAAATGAAAAAGTCATTGATCATTGTCTTCAGTATTTGTAATAGGAATTTTCAATTGAATTAGAATTAAGGCTAGAATAAATGGAGATTATTTATATAAAATATTTTGAGTGTTCCAAGATGTTCCAACTTATAAATTCAGGACCCCTGACCTCCTTTTAATTTTTCGTCTTCAGGTTAATGACTTCAAGAATAGAATAAATGGACATTATTTATACAAAATATTTTGAGTGTCTCCAAGATTTTTGCTAATTATAAATTCTGCATACATCACGTACATTTAATCTCGTTCATCTTCGGGTTGATGACTTCACATTCACATCTCAATTATTAATTATCTTCGCTAAGTAAGTCCCCAGGAGATTTTCGTCGTAACAGATATACGACACAATGCCATTTACGACTCGCGATAAGCCTCGCCTTTTATCGCGTTTTATTGGATTGCTGTCTTCACGAGACGTGAATCATCCTGATCAGATTGGGCGTGAGTGCAGCAGTGACGAGGGGCAGAAAAATTTGCGGTCCTCAATTTTAAAAAATATAAAAACCCCGAGTCTCTGTTTTTTCTAAGTATGACGAGGGTTCCTCTCTGGATCATTATAACACTATTTTCCGCTGGTGTTCACCCGATTCTGGGCCTGAAGTACAGATTTCTGAATGTGGTAAGTGACGCTGAGCTTTTGAGAATGGTCAATAGTTTGTAGCAATTGTTTAAGGAACTTTATTAAACTGGAAAAATATTTCCTTCAGGTCTTTCGACATGGAGATCGAGCTCCTCTGATTGACGACGACGAGCCCTTCCCCACTAGTCCCTATTTGAATTATGATTTCCCTCCGAACGGCCCAGGACAATTGACAAATGTAAGTAATTCGAGTTTTTTATCGCTAATGTTTTTTGTTTTTGAGTTTTTCGTCGCTAATGATTCACTTCACAATTAAAAATCCATCAACAATGAAAAAAAGTTGTTCTTTTTCTCTCTCGAAAAGACTGATTACTCAGATAATCACTCAATCACTAAAGACGCAATTTCTCACTCTAAATCACCCGCTTCCTAGTAATTAGGTTGTCTTCCCAGGTTGGAAAGAGGCGCGTGTATGACCTCGGGGTTTACATCCGTAAACAATATGGACAATTGCTTGGGGACGTATATCAGCCGAGAGCAATAATTGCCCGCAGCACGAACTCCGATAGAACCAAAATGTCTCTGCAGGCGGTTCTGGCCGGACTATTTCCTCCGGGGAAGAGCCAACGCTGGCATCCGAACTTAAATTGGCAACCGGTGGTCATTAATTATCCTGAGGGGGACGACCTCCTGCTGCAGGCCTACCATTGTCCACAGTAATTTTATTAAATCCTCGTCACTATTTTCTAACTAAACAACCTGAAAAAAAACTCCCATTTTGTGAGAAAAAAAATACTATTACTCAAATGATGCGGATTTTTTTTGGCTCAAATTCTAAAAACAATTGTTTATCAAACGTCTTTAAAAACAATTGGTTCTCCAAAAAAATTTTCTCTTAAAAATCGTTCACTAAATCTTTTGTTTAAAATTCCAGATAATTAGATTTTTTGTATCAATTTCGATGAAATGAGAAATTATTGCCATCAGATTCATGAATGAGCTGAAGATCGTGGAAAATTCGCCGGAAGTAGCGGAAAAACTTGAGGACTTCCGCGAGCTGATGAAGAACCTCACGGAGTGGTCGGGAAAGTCGATTGTCCTAGCCAAACACTGCGAGGGCCTGTACAACGGACTGATGGGACTGCATTCCATGGGCCTCGAGCTCCCCGAGTGGACGGCCGGTATTTTCCCCGATGGACTGCTGTTAAACTGCACAACCCTGAATTTTCAAATCTACCGTTGGAACCAGAGGCTAAGGAGCTGGAACGGAGGTCGGTTGCGAGCGCCCTCGCTTCATCTTTCAGGGCCGGGTTTAATAATTTATCACCTCGAAATCTCCGTCACTCATTACACGTGAAATACTGATCAAATCCTGAGCAGACACAATTCCCGACATGCAGAAATCATGCACGCATGTCGGAAATTGGGTTTGCTCAGGATTTGATAATTATTTTTCTTGCAATTAGTCACGGCGATTTCGAGGTTACGAACTATTATACCCGGGCCTTAAGGCCCGCCTGGAGGGGGTTTTTTTTCCAATATAGCAGGGCCGAAAAGAGTTCAAAAGAGGTAAACTCCAGTGGATGTGGTTAAAGTCAATTTGAAAGGAAATTTTGAGCGTGAAAGTTCTACTTACCCCGTTTTTAGGTATATCCCCCTTTCGTTTCGGCCCTGGCAGGCCAAAATTTCGATTTTCGGCGATATCTCGAGAACCAATGGAGATATCGCCACGAGGTCAACTCCAGTGGATTTCTCGGGGAATTTTGATAACCCTTAGACCCCCTCGTGCCGTCAGAATTGCGAAAAATGGACTTTTGACGGCGCTAGAGCGAAAAAAGCTCAAAAAGGCTACTTTTTGGTCACCTCGGCGTACCCTCTTTCAGTTTTTCGCGGATTTCTCGAGAACTAGGTGAGATATCGGGACGAGGTCAATTCCATTGGCTTCCTCAGGAAATTCTGCATCGATATAGTCACTCTTGATGCCGTTAAAAGGGGATTTTCCATCCGAAAAACAGCCGCAAAAGTCATTCTTTTGATGATCTCGGCAAACTCAGTTTTTGGGCGATTCCTGAGAAAATTTGGCATGGATCTGTACACTCCCCATGCGGTTAACAATAATTGGAGAAAGAGAAAGAAATTTTGACCACTCGGAAAAAAAATCCCTCCATACGAGCCTTAACCACTCACACAAAAAAAAATATATATATAATTGGGCCAATCCCGGATAAAAACTAAATCTCCAGAATGATATATTTTTGATATTAAATTGGCTCCATCCATATTTTATATAAATTACATTTATTACCATTCCTTTAAACAATAGATATTTTATATAAATTTAATAAATAAAATGAGCCCACTCATTGCAGAGAATATGGAATTCTCGAGATATATATTTCTCCGTGTGGATGTCCTCTGAATTATAATCTAATTATTTCACCAGGAATACTCCTGAAGAACTTCACCGAGAATATGCTGGCGGTTGCATCGGGGAATTGGACGTCGCAACCGCGAATGATTTTGCTGAGTTCACACGATATCAATCTAACGTCTTTTCTCGACGCCCTCTGGGTATTTCAACCTCACGTGCCCCAATACGCGAGCGCCATTTTCGTTGAGTTACTGGAAGATGAGAACGAGTATTACGTCAGTGTGAGTACCAATTCAATAATTTTTAATTGATCTCAAAGTATTTTTTTCAATGATTGCCAAGAAGACGTCTCTACAATTTTTTCCAGATCTGGTACTACTTGGGAATCCCACCGGATCGAATCCGCATAACCGTCCCCGGATGTGCGAAACTATGTCCTCTCGAAAAATTTGTAGAGATATACCGGAATATTTTACCCTCTGGCGATGACATGATATGCTGATATCATCCGGACGGATACTCCAGACCGGGATTTGAACCCGGAACCTTCCGATTATGCATCGGGTGCTCTTTCAGCTGAGCTCAATATATACAAGAAATTGGAAATGAAGAAGTGGAGGAGCCGGATAGCTCAGTTGCTTTGGTCTTTGTGTTTGTGTTTGTCTTTGATCATGAAGTTTAACATTTTGAGAGAGTATTGAAGAATAGGAAGTAATATTTTCAGAAGTTCTTCACATTCTTTATTCTTCAATATAAATATATGTGTAATAAACAATTGGATGCATAAAACCGGGGTATAAGTGAACCAGAAGAATTCTCGTTTGGGCCTGTCACTCCAGTGGAATCTCCTCCTGCACGACCTGAGGGAAGAAAGCAAAGGAACTTAAATAGCGAATTTGGTGCGCTTAACCGTCATCAACACATCCCACAGAGCGAAGCAGAGAAATTAAAAATACTGCCAATTTTACGGTTATTTTTTAGTACGCCCATCAATCTATTCAGAGACGATGTGCAAAATATGGCCGACTGGTCGATAATGTAGGAAAATGCAAAATAGTTGATGCCCTGGTTAACCTCATATGTGAGTACTGAATTAATCATTTATTTTTGCCATTACGAGGATAAGCACGCTCGGAAATAGGTGTTTACATCTCCGTTATCATTTTTTGATTGTTTTTTTTGTTTTTGTCGATAATGACTATTCAGTATTGAGTATTCATTAATCGATAAAAGGGAAATAATCGATTGATTGTATCTCACAGTTTCGAGATGTGAAGAGCTCCACTGCTAACGCTTTCGAGAGTTCATCGAGTGTTCATTCGAGTGCTCATTCGAGTGGTCACTCGAGATATTCAATAATTTTCCTTTACGAATATAATGATTATTTTTCGTCCTTGGGGATAATGACAGACTGGATTATGAAGTATTCATTGTTCGATAAAACTATAATAATCGATTAATTGTATTGACAGAGGCGATTTTCAAAAAATCGATTCTCTTTCGAGAGCTCATCGACTGTTCATTCGAGATATTCAGTGGTTCTCCTCTATACATAAGTACCCGGTGCCAGGATCCTCCATAAAAAATCCAATCTAACGTTTTCTGTCACCGGTTCATCGGATGTCGTATACCGGTTTCTATCATTTGAATAATCAACTTATGATTAACTATTGAACAGGAAATTAATTCACGAATCACATTCATCTTAGAACCCTAACCTGAATCGTTATGCAACACCAGAAAATATTTCCTGCATGAATTCTTGAGAGAACTAGAGAAAAAAAGGTAAACACCATTGGAAACAATCAATCAATCAATGGAAAAAAATCCCACGTCTGAAGTTCATGTTATGTAAAAACAACATAAAAAACAATACCCGCGGGTCCACCCCTAGTATCTCAGAATGAGCACAAAAAAAAGTCCACAAAATTGGCTGCATTGTTTAGATTTCTTCAATCACTGAACATTAATTCCCTCATTCTCTCTCTGTTAGTGAACAAAGCAATTCAGTTCACCTGAATGCAAACTTTGAGGTATTCCATCTCAGACATTTCCTGTGCCTTAGCAGGCGGCACTTTTCCCCGTCGGCGCAACTCTTGTTTGGCCTCGTTCAAATCAAATATCTCCACAGGATCCAATTTAGCCTTGAGCACTAGACCGGCCAGGTACTCAACGTAGTGCTGCCTGCGGGGAAAAGTACCGGTATTTTAATAATAAAATTAACAAAACTATTGATTTACCTTCACCAAATCATTTCTATAGTCATCGGGATTTCGTCTGTACCAATTTGGTGGTAAATTGATACCAGCACGTTTAACACACGTTTCAAGATCATCGATTGATAGTAGGGGCAGTGGTTCCAGTTTTGAGACACGTATTATGTGCACGAGATATTCAACGTAGTGAATCCTGAATACAATTTATTGACAGTGTCTTTAGATTTTAGTCACGTCAAAGATTGGTTATCGTCACATTATTCTGCCAATATCATCGGAAATCGAGGACAATCCAAGATCAAAGTTACTTTTCATTAAGAACATCAATAATTCATTGATCAATGTTTAGTATTCGACAATTGAACGAGGAATCATCATTTTCATCAATAAAATTCCCCATTTTCATTACCTGCAGAGTCCCGCGTGATTCTCCACAACATCAGCATTGCAGACAGCATCAACAACACCTGTTGGTGTCTCCTTCTGCAGCTGAACCTTGCACTTGCGATCGTTGTTAGGATTTTCAGTATTGAATTTTATTTTGTTCTCCCGGAGGAGCTCCTGCAGCTGTCCTGGTTCCTTATCACGCAAGTAGAAGAGACAATTCCGGGGATGATGGGCGTGCAATCCGAGCTTCGAGCAGTAGGGGCTGATGGTGCACTTGGCTCCCATCATGAAGGCCTTGCCGCAGCCACAGCAGAACTCGTATTTGCATTGGTGGCAGGTGAAGTGCATGCAGCCTTGGAAGATTAAACATTTATTACCCGTTGTCATTGAGAGTTTCTGGGGTCCTAGTGGCTTACCTCCACGAGACAGCGAATAACGAAATTTACACTTGGGACAGTCGATTCCATTGTCCGCCAGATGTTGGGCCAGACCCGCTGCCTGATTATCCGGGTCGTTCTCGTCTTTCCAGGCTGAGAACTGCTCACAAGTCGTACCCTCGTGCTGCTTCTCCCACTGGGAAACCAGAGTATTCTTATTAACCTCAAAGGAATGAATCAATTGTTTTGGCAATGTCGACGGGAGAAAGACGTGTTTTCCGTCTTTCTGTCCCGCAAACAAGTCTAAATTGAGGGAAAACAGGCAAACAGTTGAGTAGTTTTCGAGATGTATAATATTCAGAGAGGTTCTTACAGGCCTTCGACAGAATGCGCACGTCACGGACCGGCAGTCGGGGCAGATCAGTCGTTTTTGATTGGGGTTGGCATAGAATCCACTCGAGCACTGGAAAATCCAATTATGGAATCATTAGTTAATTGATTGTTGGTGATTTTGTAATTAACTATTTGTTCGGTGTTTGCATGGCACCGGCGGAGCTCAATGTCTACAAGAAATCTGAAATGAAGAATGAGCTGAGGAGTCGGACAGCTCAGTCGATAGATCACCCGATAAAACTAACCAAAAACCCCCTGATCTCCCTCAATAATTACGAATTTATAAGAAATTACTGAAAAACTTGTCAGGTCCAAGCAGGTACTCATATAATTATGTTTAAAAAATATTCTGTGACGATTATTTTCATTGATAATGATACTTCATACAAAGAATTGAAAGCATCCTAAATGCAGGTTGATATAATCTTAAACAAGAGACCGGCTTCACCCGTCTTCCATAATTATAAATAGTCTAAGTACATTGTTAATAAAAACTTGGGTAAACAAAACAGCCGATGCATAATCGTAAGGTCCCAAGTTCGAGTCCCAGTCTGGACTGTCCATTTTTTCAGTAAAAATTTCCTGTAAATTGATCTTCAGAACAATCTGGGATCCCATTCTGCCCATTCCAAATCCCATCCAATGGTCTCCTGCGACGCCACAAGAATGGGGAACGCTAGGAAAATCTCTCTTCTCTGATGGACAAATATCAAACATCATTATCATCATTATTATTGTAATCACCTGCGCACACCACTTGAAGTTTGGGTCCTGCATGAGAGTTCTGTCCCTCAACTTCCTCTGGAAGAGTTCGTGAATGGGTGAATCGAGGAGTGACTTCAACTGAATATCAAGAATACTGAAGTACTCGAGGATCTCGTCCTCATTAGCGTCTTTAAGATCAGGCTCCTTACAAAATGGACAGACAGCGTCCATGATGTTCCTGTCGCTTATCTGAATTGTGAAGTAATTTTTGGCGCAATCGTTGCAGCATCTGTGGATGCACTTGAGCATCGAGATCATCTGAATGATTAAGAGGAAAAATCACTCGCATGGGGACAATTTAATTACTCATTTTGTTTATATTTCTTGTGATGCTCTACCTGATTCACGGCAAATCTTCCAGTGCACAATTCACACTCTTGCTGAAGAAATGCAATAGCTGACTCAACACTCCCGCACTCTTTGGCCGCTTGAAGTGCCTCATCATCGCTGAACTTCAAGGTCATTAGACTAGCAGCAATTTCGGCCTCTTTGTAGTTGGAGACTTTGCCCTCAGCCAGTAGACGTCTGGCTGTTCTCTGGCGAAGATAAATATTAGAAAATCATTTATCACTGGCAATGCCAATGTCAGTAATTGATCATTTTTTTTTAAAGAATCCTGATCAGAGAGAAAAATGTCTTGACAAGTTACATGAATGAACGTGAATAATTAAATAAGCAATTCACTGAGAAAGCCTGAGATCTGGAAGCAGACTTTTTGTCTTCCTAACCTAAAAATTCTAGTGATTAACGCAGAGCTCACGTGCACTCATTGAGTTAATGTTACTTTTTTTTTGTTGATAATATTGATTTTTGTTGATAACTGGGTGACAAGTGTTTGAGGTATTCTGGGGGGTGGGAACGTTCACGACTGGGATTTTCATGATCTACTGACCTCCCTCTCATTCTTCGGTGACTTGTCACGTTTCTGATTGTCCTTAGAAACTTCCCTCGAGTTTCTGCGCTCACGCTTTGGCATTTCTCCCTCGAATTGTTGCACATAACTGGCAACAATGGAGAAACGTTTTCTGGGAGTTATTGTATGCTCTACTATTACCTCAGGCTCTGTCACCAGTAATTGTGAGGGTTTGGGGTCTAGTTTTATGTTAACTATTACTTCTTGATCGATGTCTGCCGAAGACTTCTCATCCTTGGGAGGAGGCTGAGGCTGGGGTGGAGATAGCTTCAGGGAGTTGTTGATTATCAGATTCATTTGGGAACTGTCTTCAGATATCTCGGGGATTTCTTCATCGTCTTCACTGGAATTCATTACCTCCTGTTCCTCCACATCGTCCTCGAATTCTGAGTTGGATAATTCCGCTTTTATCCGGTCTAGAGTCCTCTGCAGCATCAGCTCAGCGCTTGTGAGGTCCTCCGTTGAAGACGATCGTCTCTCGAGGACTGTCGACAGCTTCTGCGACCCGGTCGAGGATGAATTACTGGAGTACGTTATCTCTTCTTCGAGAATCTCCAGGACCTCCTCGACTGAACTGTCTCGGGTCTCGATCTCTTCTTCGAAGTCTTCTTCGATTTCTTCATCTCCAACTTCTCCGATTTCTTCATCTTCAACTTCTTCTTCATCCTCGTCGCATTCTCTTGGTTTAGCTTCTGATTTAGTGGACTCTTCAGCTGCTTCTTCAGTACTTTGAGTCTTCATTTCTTCATTTGGGATATTTGTATGTTCTTCCGCAGCTATTCTGATGCTTTTGGTGGCTAGTGAACTGGTGAGTTGAGCTTTCGACTCTTCTCGATTTATTTTCTCTTCAGTTTTTTCTTCCTCAAGGTTTGAAGAATTAATTTTGGGGATTTGTGGGGGCCTGGGAGGGCTCTCGACATTCTGTACTGCACCTGCTGGGGGAATAATTGGAGATAATACTGGAATAGCTCGAACGGGGGGAGTTATCTCAGTCCTCGCGGGCTTCGAAGAACTGACTTCGATGATTTTCTGACTGGTCACGGAGACTGTCTGCGGCTTCTTCTGGTAGACCGGAATTTTTGACGGCGATTTCCGCAATTTATCAAGGAGTGTCACTCCCCTCTCTTCACTCTTGAGTTTTAAGTCATCCACATCCGGAGATTTTACTTCATCTTGAGTCTTTACTGGGTCATTTTTCGTCTCGGGCTCTACGTCCATTTCTATTTTTTTGTCTGAACCATTTTTAGACTCCCTTTCTATTGTTAAATAAATTTTCTCGGCTTGCGATTTCTTCTCTTCGTTGATAAAATTTTCCCCCACTTTAACTGGAGTTATTTCTTCTGGAATTTTTTTGTCTTCACATTCTTTTGATTTACTTTTTTCTTCTTCTGGGATTTTTTCTTCTGCGACAGATTTTTTTGGTGACATTTTTTCTTCTTCAACTGAAATTTTTGGTGGAAGGTTTCCAGTTCTCCTGTTATTATTGTCTATTTTCTTTTGTTGATTGTTATTACCATTTACAGGTTTATAATTTTTTTCAGTCAATTCTCTAGCTCTAAAGGAAGTCTTCTGTAAAATTTGGAGATTCTTCTTAGGAGGAGTGAACGATTTCCTAGCGGATCTCATCACAGGAATTCTCCTGGCGTAGATTCTTTTCACCGGGGACTTGGCCCTCTGCTTCGTCGTCCTCTTGACATTTAAACTTTTTCCAGATCTTTCAATTTTCCCTCCTCCCTCCGCATTTTCTCTCGATTTTTCCTGTGAGGCCCCTTTTTTTGGAGGCAGATCCGGGGATTTTTCAGACGCACTTTCGACAGATTCCAGTGAAATTGTCTCCTGACCTTCCACGGATCGTACTAAATTCATCTTCAGGGACCCCTGGACCACGGGAGGCCCTAGCCCTGGTGCGGCGTCGTTGACAGTTATCGCTGGAGACTCCTTGATCATCAGTTCAAAAGTCTCTGGTACCATACCCTCAGTTAAATCTTCCCTACACCAATTACCCTCGTCACTCTCGATGTTTACATTTTTCAAAATCTCCTCAAGCACTTCTGGCCTGATGAACTCCTCCAGAGTATCGAAGAACTCTTCAGTAAGTTCATTTTCCTCTGCAGTCTTCAGGTCAATTGTCACCTCGTCCTTTTTCTTTTCTCCTTCTTCCCTCGCGAAGTCTCCAACTGCACCAACTCCTCCTGGACCAACTTCCTCATCAACATCAGAAACGTTTCCATTTCTCATTTTATCATCCTCCCCAGGTTGTCTCCCCTTAGAAAAATATAAAGGCTCGATATAAATAGTACTTCGCATGATCTTGACATCTCCCTCGCGTCCAAAGCCACTCTCAAAGCCCAAATTCTCAGGTTCAGTGACTCCTTTCTCCCTCGAAACACCAAAATCTCGAGATTTTTCGTCATCATCGAAGTCTCGAGGTGGACTAATAACTAAACAAGCTCCATCACTCACGAGCTCACCACCAGGAGATGATTTAGAGCCCCGAGGATCGTTAAAAGCGTTAGAAACCAGTATTTCTTCTTTGCTCAAGTCTCTCTGATTTTTATTAGTAGCAGGGAAGTCGGGCTTCTCGCTCACTCCCATTATCATGGACTTCGACAATGGAAATCTTGACATCATGCTTGAGAATCTAGTTTTTAATGATTTCAGAGTGCTCATGCTTAATGATGATGATGATGGCAATGGCTCGTGAGGTGGATCGAGTGAGTGAGGCACGAGGTGGACTTCACACTTTGTACGTACCCCTTCCACTGGTGTCTCAATATTTCCAGGGGTATTTTCATAATCTGCCTTCACGTCCGCCACTGATTCTTCACTTTTCGTAATTGTTCCAACGGAATTCGCATGGTTTTCCGTATTTTTCTCTAACTGAATCGCTGACTTCAGTTTTTGTTGGGGTGACGTCGATTTTATTTGGTTGTTAACATTTTCTACATTTGTTAATTTATTTTCATTATCTTCGAGGGCAGTTTCTTGCTCTCGTTGACTGGATTGCTGACTTTTTCCAAGTTTTCCAACGGAATCCTCATTTTTATCAGAAGTTTTCTGAACTTGAATCGCTGATTTCAGATTTTTTGGTGGTGAAGTCGATCCTATTTGTTCATTAACATTGTCTCCATTTATTAATTCATTTTTATTATTTTCGAGGGTAGTTTTTTGCTTCTCAATTATTTGAACGGTTGGAGTATTTGTATTAATTAATATTTGGGGCACGTCAACTTCTGTTTTTCTGGCGTTGATTTCCCCGGATTTTGTATCGTTTCCATTTATTGTCTTAATCAGTGTTTTTTTAAGTGTAATTTTCAAATTGCTTTTCATTTCTTCCTTGGGTTTCTCCGTCGACTTTTCAATGATTGGATCGCAATTGACATTTTCTTCTCTCGATACTTCTTCCGCAATTAGTTCAGGTCGCCCTTTTTCCTTTTCTCCAGCTGCTGGGAGAGGGTCTGATGTATCTGGAGGCACTTTGAGTATTTCCGACTTATTTCCAATGACTTCTGACGGTGGATCTCCATTTACAGGACTTGAGAATTTTTCTGGAGGTCTGGGGACTCCCGAGGAAGTCTCCACAATCTCATTTGGGAGTTTGATGTTCTCGTAAGTAGGAATCGTTGCTCCAATCTCTGAATTTCCGATTTCATTCTGCGATTTATTCGAGAGTCCTTGCAGAGCAGCTGTCAGAGGTCCCAGGAATTGTTCAGGGAGTGATTTCATCGCTGATAAAAATTGCTCTACCGCCTCTGACTTCTGTAATCCGTCGATTCGATCAATTCCATTCGACTGATCAATTCCGTTGATTTGTCTCAATTGATTAAGTTCATTTTTTTGATTAATTTCACCGGTTTTATCTCCAGATTCGGGTGGTTCGTTGACTTGAGGCTGAAGTGATTCATCCGTTTCTGTGGCTTTGGGGCGTTCAGGTGAAATTGAACCCTCAATTGTAGGCATCTCTTGCTTCTCCTGAGTCTTCCCAGTTTTTGTTTCAACATTTTTCGGTTTTAGGACGTCTCCTGGACTTTCACAACTGCTGAATAAATCGTTTGCATTATTACCTTCTACCTGGGATTGCCTCCCAATTGTCGATTCTTTTACGACGAGATTACTCTGCACCTCCTCCTGCAACTCTGGGAAATCATTGAGTTTGTCTGACATTACCTGTTTCTTCGATTCCACTTCCCCGCCGGCTGCCATCGATTTTTCATCGAGCTTTCCCGACCAATCGATCGCACTGGCTACTTCTGTATTCAAGAAAACAAAATGGCGTCAGTTGTTCGTTAATTAATTGTAAATTGATGGTTTTAGTAGGGAAAAAGGAAGAATCATCACTCGTTGGAGATTGTTTTTGCAAGTAGGGTTGATAAATGGACACCTAATTCGTTATTTGTTGTATATTTTGTTTATTTCACTGACGAGGTGGGACAGATTATTTACCCGCACGTGGAGCAGCCTCGTCATTCTCAACCCCCACAGGCGGTCCCCAAATTCTCATGAGAAATGGTTTCAATTGGTTCTTCTGGAGTTCCAAGAGGGCAACGTCTTCATTGCCTCCATGACTGTTCAGGGCCTTTATCACCTCGGGAAGGGGAAAATTGCCCTTTGCCATTATCCCCGCGCACTGAAAAGAAAAACGCGACGTCAATATCTGTCCAGAAAGCCAGAGCCAGAGCCTCAACAGCTGATCACACGAGTCGTCATCCCAAAAAACATACCTTCTGCTGTCTGATCTGAATGGCCTTCGTCACAGCTGTCCAGACATCCCCTTTGCAACTCCTGAGGGCCTCTTTGGCCTCATTGGCAGACAAAATCCCGATGTCGTTGCCATCGTCTGGCATTTCTCGGCCTCTGGTGGACACCAGCACCTGCACAGTCTCCACGAGATGCGGCCACTGCAGGGTCAACCACTCCACCGGGTTCGTCGCCCCCTGGGCCAGCGCTACCTGGAGATCGTCGGCTGAGAAGCCCTGGCGCTCAGCCTCTCGCAGCATCTCCACTAGCTCCAACCCTTGGCGAGTCAGAGTTGACACGCCTGAGGACGACGAGTGACGCGGACTATCCTGGAGATATCTGGACTGACTTGGTTCCTTCAAAAATTTAAATAAAATTATAGAATTAAAAAAATTGAGTTACTTTTTTTTCGTATGAACTGCATTAAAAATTGAATTCAACTCATGTGAACAGAAAAATTTATTGTCTATATTTCTCTGTTAATTAAAACAAAAATACGAGTTTATTATACGTTCGATTTTGTTATCTTTTTCCAACAAATTATCTGTTAATTTTATTTTGCAATATTGCCGTGAGATAAATGAAAGAATTTGCAGAGATTTATATTGAAAAATTGACAATTGCATTCAATTTTCGTATTTCAGTTCATTTATTTCACTAAAACTAATTAAATCGACATCTAATTATCACACCGAGGCGCCACAATAAATTAACGAACACAGAAATAAATCATAAAAAGCGAAAAAAATTATAAACAATCATTGGATATTATTTCCGGGGAGGGTCGAGGATTTACCCGAGAGCGATAGTAAAGATGAGGAGAGTCGATGGAATTTCGTCTAGATCGGTGGGCCGACGGTGGCTGGACGATGTAGTGAGGCTGGAGGACTCGAGGATACAGATCTGGACTGTTGGTGTACGTCGTCGGATCCTAAAACAAAATCTCAGGCGCCCTTTTTAGTCTTAGACTTTGATTTTTTGGGGTTTCGGGGAGTCTTTTCATACCTCCGAGTCGCTGTCCTCGTCGCAAAATAGTTGACGAGGCTCCGGAGAGGCTTTAGATTTTTTTTGAACGACGGCTTTGATCTCTTGGGGGACTTCGTAGGTCTGGAGAATGGAAGACAATTTTTTTAAACAGTTAATTATGAAACGAGGACATTAATGAGAAATTCAAGCAGAATTTTTGAGAACAATTGCAAAGGGAACAAATTCGGAAGCCTGAACAGTTTAAACATTCGTAATAATTAATATATTTTTAATTATTAAATGCAGAAAACAAATTTTTTAATTCATCGAGAATTTTAATCTGATTTCAACTGGTGCTAACGATTTCCATTTTATTCTCACGAAAGAAGTGGAGACTCAGGAATTTTTTGTGAAAAATTTTTTTATATTGTCGGAGTAGATGAATCAGGCACCTGAGTGGCAATACTCTGGGGCGGAGGGGACGTCCCCCTCTCGATGGACACAGCTGGAGCCGCTGGGGGCGATACAGACGGAGGAACGGGACTCCCAGGGACAGGAGAAGAAGGTAAAGACGACTGTTTTTTCGGTTCTTGGGGGACATCCCCTAAATTTCGAATTGGAGACGTCGACGTTGACGTGCACTTCAGAGGAGCTTTCTCGGGGACTGCTTCCTCCTCCTCCTCTTCCTGGTCATCCTCCTCAACGATGTCACTAGACATCTCCTCTAGAATAAATATGGAGATTCACAAATGAATTGATAAAAAATTATTGAGAAAACAGTGAAGGAATTGAAGAGGTCGTAATAAAAAATGTTTTTTGAGATTTCCACGCAAAATCACACATCAATTTTTTTTTAATGAAGAAATATCTCAAACCCCCTCCGAATGAATAATAAAAAATTCCAACTGCTCAACATCTTCATTGTAACATTCTTTATTATTCATTCAAGAGTACAAGAGTGCACAAAAGTATATAAACGTTCTTATAAATCATAAAAATCACCAAGAAAATTCTTGAAAATAATCTCTGAATGAATGTCACATAGAAAGTCCGTGCAGTGATTAATGAACAATAAAAATCCATTCAGCAACGAACGCAAAGTCCCCAAAATCATCAAAAATCACTTGAAAACTTTAGTTCCAAAAGAAAAACTTATTTTCCGTCTCATTCTACCTTTGATATTGGCAGGTGAGTCGCTCTCCTCGCTGTTGGACACCCGAATCCCCCGTTTTTTGTCGGCATCTGGACTGGGCGAGTGATTATTGGGGCTCGGAGGTAGTGCACACTTCCTGGTCTTGCAGCAGACGACGCAGACCTTCACTTTGGCGTCATTTAAAAATGTGCAGTGCTCGCAGGCCCACTCTTCGCCGACAATCCCCCTGTCCTTGGACGAATTCAGCAGCTTCTGCTTGATCCTCTTATCGAAAGAGCCATCGACTTTCTCCTCCTGCTTGTGCTGATTTTTCATCGGCGAATGCCCCTCGACCTTTTTCAGATTTTTCTGCGCATTTCCCTCGATTTTCTTTGAATTTTCCTCTTCCGTTTTCATTTCCTGTTTTTCCTCTTTATTTTTCACCGATTTCTGGACTTTCCTGACGACCTCGCGATTTGTTTTCGAGTCTGAGTCCTGATCAGTACTCGATCTCCGATTTCCGATGCCATTGGACTTCACTTGACTCTTGGGACGAATTTTCTCGTTCTCGAGCGATCGTTCGATGGACTGGGATCGTCTTCGACGGGAGTCCCTGCGCCGGTCCTCGTCGGTCTCTGAGTTCTGGCGGGAGATGGAGGAGCGTTGGAGGGATCTAGAGATGCTCCTGCGAGGATCCTCATCGGTCTCTGAGAGCTGGGGGCGACGACGGAGGTCTTCGCGGAGGATCGAACCCCCTCGACGCGATCTCCGGTCTTCCTCGGCTTCCGAGGGCTGTCGGGAGGAGTACGAGCGACTCTCCAGGTCTGAGTAGTCCGGGTTTCTGGGCGGCGGTGGGGCTATTCGATCCTCTGACCTCCAGTGCCTGAAAATCAATAATTGACGGCATTTTAATCCAAAGAATTTGCATTTGTTCCCGTTCGTTGTCATTGGATTTTATTTTTCCGGACAATATCCTCGCTGCCTCGATAAATATCCCATGCGTTTTAATTCCCTTTTTTTAATGAGAAAATAAAAAATGGAACATCAGAAAATTTCGAAGAACGACTGCTTCAAAAAAAAAATTCTCTAGAGCCAAAAAAAAATCCGGAAACTCACCCTCGGCGACTCCTGGAGACACTCAATCTGTCGTCGTCGTGGTAGCTCCTCCCTTTAGTGAGGCTGCCCCTCCTCAGGCTCCTGGAGCACCTGGACAATCTGTCGTCGAAATCCGAGTCCTCCGACTCCTCGGAACTGGCGTCACTCGGCGAATCGGATGGAGGTCGTGATCTGGATCTGGAGACCATCGACTTACGGGACTTTGAGCTGGGGGATGGTGAGGCTGCTCTGCTCCTCCTCGACTTGTAGCTCCTCGCGGGACTGTGACACCTGGACAGGGTCCCTGGGTACTGAGGGGGCAGCATCGCCTGGGGATTGTAGCCCATTGGGTAGGCCCACATCGCCGGATGATTCAGACTCATCGCCGAACCGCTCAGGCTGGTGTCCCAGGGGCTGCCTGGGGGATACCACAGCATGGGAACACCTCGGGGACCCAGGGCGGCCATTGATTGAGCCTGAGAAAAATTTTTTACGTCAATTACTGAAACGAAAAAATCAGGTGAAAGAAAAAAATTGTTTTGTTCTCTGAGACTTACTTCGCAAATATCTTCGGAACGAGTGAGCTTAGAAAAAAATCATTGAAACATTTTTTGTAGACAATTTAACAAGCTTCAAAAAATATTCTGTACCTTTTTTTGATTTATCCATTGATTTTCAAGATATTCGCAAGAATATCTTGAACGAATCGTCAATCAGTGGAAAACTCTAAATGAGGATTATAATTTTATGAATATCTTCTGGACAGATAAGTTGAGAGAAAAAAAAGCTCCGGTTACTTTCTTTGGAAAGTTTCAGAAGTAATATAAAGGAATTGATGAGTTTTTTTTGTATAAAACTACTCGGTTTGGTAGATATTTAAACATTAACAATTTTTTTCTCTCGATTTCCCTACGGAGGTGGTAATTCACCTGCTGCATCCCCGGATTCCACAAGTGCTGGGCGGAGAGGTCAGACACACTGGAGGATCCCATCATGCTTCTCGGCGGCGGAGGGGGTGGGGGTGTGAGGATATTTGGCCGTGAGGCGCCTAAACTCAGGGGTCGGGGGTTGCTCACTTCCTTCGAACCGTCTGGCGTATTTAGTCTTCTTCTACTCGCGTCCTGGGCTCTCATCGCCTCCTGGTACCTTCGATACCTCTCCTGCAACATTATTCACTTCCCATTAACTATAATTGAATTACATATAATTAAAATTCAATTATAAAACATCAAACAAATTCTCAAAGTGAAATTCAAAGGTCAACGACTGAAAAACTCCCCCAAACTAAAAATCTTTCTCAATCTTTAATTAATTTAACAAAAATTTATTTAAAAAATGATACCTGACCTTCCCTTTTTCATTTTAATTACCAAAAATATATAAATCGAAATTACCTTTTTCTTCTAATTTTTTTCTTGGAAAAAAAATTAAGGAAAAGAGAGGCAATTTTTACTAACAAACAAATTGATCAGTTAATTTTAATTTAACAATAATAATTCACCTGTAACGTCGACATTTTATCCATCCCCGAGCCAACTGTATCCAGGGCGGAGTGAGACTGTGCCCCTCGTTGATTAATAAAATTCCCATCGGGTGCTGACGGCAGAGGCCTCTCCTGATGATTGATTCTCTTGACCCCGGTTTCCTGCTTTAGGGTTGCCCTCGCCTAGGGCCCGAAACCTCATATTAAATTATCCCCACAGAACTAACTCTTCCCCGCCACGAGGACTCTGTCTACCCTCTCGCAAATTATTTCTACGGGACTCCTTGGGGATAGGAGGGGTGGGGAGTAAAGCAACTGATATCGTGTGGAATACTCTCCCTGTAATATTTCACTTTGAAGTGTTCATTACATTGAGTTCTATATTTTTAATATACGTGTGGAGAAAATTTGTGACGTCTCGGTGTGACATTTTCTCACCTGTAATCTACATTTTACTTTTCTGTACGAAATTCTGCAATCGCTCGTCATTTTAGGGAACTAAATAATTTTTTTTTCATTTTTGGATTTTTTGTGAGAACATTGAGGGGCTAAATCTGGAGATCTTCCAGGCGAAGTGAAATTAGGGCCTCAGGGTCAGACGGGAGAAATAATTTCATAGAAAAAACTAGGGAATTCGTCAGAAAATTCAATTTACTTCCGGTTAATTCCTTTGAGAAATTTGTCAGCTGATTTGGATGATTTTTCAATAGAATAGACTTTAGAATAGAATTTAGAGTAGAATAGAATTTTCCAACAAATTAATTATCTTTTCCTAGGGAATTTCTTCGGACGTCCTCCCTAACGTTACAGATCAGACCCCGAGTCAACTCTAGCCCTGACCCATGGACCCAGGATCTGTGGGTCTGATTCCTGTACCCAGAGTTAGCTCTGGGTCTGATCCATAGACCCGAAGGCAGCACTGGGTCTGGTCTATGAACCCCGAGTCAACTCTGGGTCTGACCCATGAACCCAGATCACAGATCAGACCCAGAGTCAACTCTTGGTGTGACCCACGGACCCGGAGGCGACTCAAGGCCTGACCCACGGACCCAGGATGAACTCTGGGTCTGATTCCTGGACTCAGAGTCTACTCTGAGTCTGACCCATGGACCCAGAGTTAATTCTGGGTCCGATCCATGGACCCAAGTTAACTGTGGGTCTGACCTATGAACCCAGGCTTAACTCTGGGTCTGATCTATGAACTCCAAGTCAACTCTGGGTCTGATCTATGAACCCCGAGTCAACTCTGGGTCTGACCCATGAACCCAGCGTTCCCCTGGGTCTGACCAACCAGAGTAAAACCAAAATAACTCCCCAAATGGTCCGAAATATTCGTACCAACGAATTATCACAGGCAAATTATCTCGGAATTGATTCGAAAAGCCGAAAGACTGATCAAAACCAGTGGAGTTGATGGAGAAGCGCAGAAATTCGTGTTCATAATTCCTGAAATCGTGTGAGTGGTGGCTGTTGTCAGGCCAGTGCGCAGCCTACCTGAGTGTTTCTACGATTTCGTCGTGGTGGTGGGACTGGTGGTGCCTGGGGTTCCCCCTTCGGTGGCAGAGGGGGTCTGGTCCTGCAGGCGATCTCCTGCGTAAATATTCTCCTCCTCGTGTGGCCACGTCTCTTCGGGTGCTTGTGATTCATGTCGTCGCACGCCTCGCAGAAATTTTCCCTGCAGACGTCGCAACGGGCGAAGAGATTTGGCCCACCGCAGAGAGCGCATTTCAGGGAATTCTGGGGATTTCGGGCCTGGGGGTTGGCCTCGTGATTCTGCGATCGATTCGCCGGGGGAAACTCGATGACCTCGTAGTCGGGATCGCCGC
Organism: Psyttalia concolor; assembly: GCA_030522845.1. Lineage (NCBI taxonomy): Eukaryota > Metazoa > Arthropoda > Insecta > Hymenoptera > Braconidae > Psyttalia > Psyttalia concolor. Next base: position 27,383 of record JAPYZM010000169.1, read on the forward strand.
AATCGCCGGTCAGTGAGGGCGGCGGGATCTTCGGGGGGGCTGGGGGGCCGCGGACCTGGGGGGCTGATTTCTGCTGCTCCTGTGCCTGCCCAAGGAAAGCCGACCAATTTTCCTTTCGTTAATCACCAATTCCAGCGGTTTCGTTGGAGGAAAAAAATTATCGACTCGAAATTTGTGGGGATTTTTAGGTTTTTTGGCGACAAAATTGCCTCACTGGCTCCAAAATTTGTTGAAACTATTTTTTTAGATCATTCGGAGATCGCGTTCACAATTCAATCATTGACTTTCCGAGGTAATGTCTCGGGAAAAAATTGCAGAATTTTTTTTAACAGCAATAAAAATTCAAAAAGAACATACCATGACCCAATGGGGCATTGTCCTCGCCATCCTCAGTCTGGTAGACGGATTAGAAATGGCCATTGGCCGCCACTTCTCCGGCCCGGGATTCTGCAAGATATTGTTCCCCACAACTAAGCCATCAGCCTCACCTCCACCAACCACCCCAACCAAGACCTCAACAGATCTCCCCAATCAAGCCATGATAAACAAAAAAAAGGGCCCCAAATCATCTCAACAATCATTCCCGCAAATATGCGAAAAACGCGAGGGAGTGGGGCATCGATCGTCGATTCTATTTGTGAAACTGAGGAAAAGCCATCGGCTGCTCAATATCCAAAAATAAATCGCCAAGCGTGCGCCACTCGGTTTATTTCTATGAATTAACATACATTTCCTGGTTGCACCCATTCTTCATCAATAATCACAGATCACCCACGAATCCCACCCCGTGGAAGTAGAAAAATAAATAAAAATCGTAGAATTTAATCGATCGGTGGAGATGATTTTTTAAAATGATTTGTTTGTCCACTCACGCTCATGACGAGTAAAAATCCAGTGAACTATCAACTGGACGATGATAACACGATGATGATGCTCCCAGTGGGGCTCGACTGCGCTTGCAGACGAGAAGAGGCTCGAGGAAGCCAGTGGGACGTCGAAAATCTAATCTATTTTTGGATCTTTGCTGAACAACTCTGGATCATTGCCCACTTTTCTTCGGCTTTCTAATGCCGAGACGTGCGAGGGGATATTTTAAATATAATATTTTGTCTCGGCGAGAGGGGGAGGGCTTTATTATACGGAAGTGGTTGAGGAATTGCCGGTTCACACCTACTCCTTAATTAAAATAGAAATAAAACTGCAGATGTGATTTTTTTGTCAGAAGACAACAGCCGAAACTCAACAGCCATTGGATTCAGAACGCGAGCACTTCAATTCTCCATAAATTGGCGAAAAATTAAAGCCACTTAAACACTAATGAGTTAATTAATTAATTGAATTCCGCCATTCGGTGCTCTTGAAGGGGTTAAAAAATATATTGCGTCAATTAATCAATCTTATTTTTGAAATATCAATTGAAAAAATCAAGAGCTTCCTCCGAAGCTCCAGAATTGGGCGAGGAAAGTTCAATGAAATTTGTCAATTACGGAACAATCGAAAGTATTCATCAATTATCCTTTATTCGATAGCATCAGTACATGATAAACTGGAATCCTCGATTACAAAACGTGACATAAACGATAAAATTAATTAATGAGTAAATGAAGAGCAGCATACCGGATATCTGCAGCGAAGTGGTTTCCAAATATGTCCAATTATCCCTTACGAGCAAGTTGAAATCATTGAAATTACCAAAAATCTCAAGACAATTCCCACCTCATTAAATCTGCAATTATCTCACGAAGGACGTCTCCGAGGAAGAAATCTGAGAAATGATTTTTCGCGTGAAATTGAATTCCCGACAAAAAGTTCCCCCGGGCATTTTCTGCTGTGGCCCGTCGTTACCAGGATAACAGGCCCACCTCCACTTCCCGGAGAATGCCTCCACATTTACTTGTAGAACTCGTGCTCAGACTCGTCCTTCTTGATATTATTCTTGTATCCTTTCTCGAAGTCCTTGGCCAGGACGATATACCTGTTCTCCCTGACGGCATGCATGCCCGCCTCCTGGCAAATGGCATTGATATCGGCGCCGGATATTCTGTCCGGGCGAGCCACGTAATCCTCAAGATCCACCTCTTCACTTAGATTCATCTTGGCAGTGATGGTGGAGAAGATGAGCCGCTTCTGTCTACGATCGGGCAATGGAAACTCAATCTTCCTGTCAAGTCTACCAGGACGGAGAAGTGCTGGATCCAGAGTGTCGGCTCGGTTAGTCGCCATGATCACCTTGACGTTGGTGGTCTGATCGAAGCCGTCCATTTGGTTCAGCAGCTCGAGGAGAATACGCTGGACCTCCCGATCAGCTCCAGTCTGGGCGTCAAATCGTTTTGTGGCGATTGCATCGATCTCGTCGACGAAGATTATCGCCGGAGAGTTCTCCTTGGCCAGACGAAAAACGTCCCGCACCATTCGAGGACCCTCCCCCAAGTACTTCTGAACGAACTCGGAGCCCACGACGCGGATGAAGGCCGCCGTTGTGTGGCGAGCCACTGCCTTCGCCAGCATTGTCTTACCACAACCTGGGGGACCGTACATGAGAACTCCGCGCGGTGGGTCGATACCTGGAGGTGGAAAACAATTTTGTTTTTTTTTTTTAAGTAGCTAAATTAATCAGAGGCAAAAATCACTAGGTCTTTCTTATTCTAAAATTTACTGGAGACTACAAATAAAATTTACCCGAAAAATAATAAAAATAAATAATTAAGTTATTAAGTAGTTCAGAGAAAAGAATATTCAACTCAGAAATAACTCCACTATATTTATGGATTAAAAATAGATTTGAAAAAGCAATAAAATAAGTAAAATAATCATATTGTTGGAATAAAGAGTAGCCCCTTTTTTTGTTAAACAAAAGTGAATTTATAATTTTTAAAATGCTTACCAATCTGCTTGTAAAGCTCGAAATGAGTCAGTGGCAATTCTACAGCCTCTCGAATCTCCTGCTTCTGCATGTCCATTCCTCCGATGTCGCTGTACAAGATGTCGGGCTTCTCGTCCGCCTGGAGCATCGAAATACTCGAGTCCGCCTCTGGTGGGAGGACATCGACGAGTGCATTGCTGTGTTTGTGGAGGGCAACACTGGCTGAGGGCTTCAACAGCTCTCGATCGATCGTCGACAGGATGCGAACGTAATAATTCGAGCCTGTCGTCGAGCCCACGATTCCTGTATTTTGGTCGACTGCCTCCAGGAACTGACCAATCACCAGGGGAACACTCTGGATGCGCTTCACCTCCTCCTGGGCGTGGAGGTACTCCTTCTTGAGGTTTCGCTGCTCGTCCTTGATGTATTCTTCTTGGACCTTCAGGAATTCTAACATTCTTTGGAGTTTCTGGAGAAGACAATTTTTTTTATCTGTCTTTATAAGTTACATTTTTTTATTATCTAAAAATTGTAATTTAATTCTAAAATATATTCTTTTGTGTTCATCTGAAGCTCTTGGAGAAGGTTGAAAGATTAATTATATTGATTTAGGATCAATATTTGGGGCAGAATATATCCTTCTGGCTTTTTCTGATGTCAAAAATTCCAGACTCGATGTTTTTGGAAAAAAAAAGAATTCCCTACGAAAAATCTTTCCCCATTTTTCAACAAACCGAATGTCTCCAGAAGAATTAACGATTTTTAGTCATTAAACATTGTCTTACCTTGTATTTAGTGTACAAATCCTCGACATCCAGCTCCTCCCCCGAGGAGTAATGCCCAACCATTGGTTTCGGTTCCAACTCCAACACATCCTAATTAAACAAAATTCCACAGGTGTAATTAAATCCAGACATCAAACTATCAATTAAACAATCTTGAAATGTGTGGTCTTTGTCACAGTTAACCCCAAATCAATGTCCTCCCTCCAAAGTCATCATTTCCCAGTGATAATTGACACTAAATGAAGGATTAAACTAGAAAAAATAATTTATCAATCCATGTAAATACCTTGTCAGGCACAATCACACTCATTTCCTCCATTTTTCTACTACAAAATCACTCAGATCGTCCAAAAACTGCGAATGCTGTTTTCGAGAATGACTCTCAAAAACCTGACGAGAGTGACAGCAGACAACGGCTCTCGGTCACGACCAACACTGCCGGCAGTCATCCCTCCCCCTGGATCGGTAATAAAATTCCAACGCTTATCAGCAGAAGTCAACTGCCCTGGAATTAATTAATTTTCAATTTCCCTCCTGTTGAACGTTTATTTACTCAAGGAAATGGTAAATGTAAACAATGATCCTCACATATTTATCACATGTGTTCACAATTTTCAATGTCACTCCAGGATTCTCAATGTTTTCAGTCCGGATTTAATTTTATTTCAACTACGATTGTTGGAGAATTCCTGGTATGCAGTAGTAATGAGTGTTTACATCGAAGAGTGTTTACATCAAAACAAAAGGTGACAGAGGTATTTACCTTGTATTTACTTTGGTATATGGGCCTCCTCGTCCGGACTCGTCGTTCAGACTGTTTGGAGCTCAGTTTCGTACATGCGAACCAAGCGATTGACAGTTTGACATTCCGAGATCTGTGATTTGTGCAAAGATCAGTCCACATAAAATTAATTCTTAATAGTACCTAACAATGACAAGAGCAACTCCATTTGTTTTCATCTACTCAATGCAATCTTTGTTCAGCCGCTCCAGGAAATCTGGAGGACAATTTGTTGGGGGAACCGAACCTGCAGACAACACCTGAGGACATTTGTTTCCTGTCTATCAAAAAAATTGTAAGAACAATCGACAATGGACACACGTCACCGAGAACATTTTTGTCGTTTTTCTATGCAATTGTTCTTTTTGCTAGATATTCCCCTTCAACAATTGATAAATGGAGGAATGAATATGCAGCGATCCCCCTCTCCTCTGAAAATCCGATTTACCAGCGGCGAGCTGCTGGTTCCCTCGCGAGTCGATAAAGCAGTCGCAGTGCGACCAGTGTCAATTAATTAACCCTTAAAAGTGAGCCCTCGCCCCCGAGTAAAAAATAATCTCGCTCTCAAGAACATCCCCCGGACCCCCTGGGCACCCCACCCCCATCGGCCCATGTCCCCCCGTCAAGATCTGGGGAGAACTGATGGAAAGAAGTGATCCTAACCTCAAAAATTTGACACAAAACCTCGAGGAAATTCCTGACATTGAAAAAAAAAATCCGCAAAGTCAGTGAAAATTCTGGGAAGGTCGTCTGTTAAAATCGTGTCAAAGGGGTGATAATCTGGGGGGAAAGGGGGGGAGAAGTGACGAAAGTGGATAATATCGCAGTGGAGTCTTTTTGTGGGCGAGAAGGAGGGGATGACGAGGTGTATGTGACCCACTGATACCTAAAAATGTCGTCCAAGTGCTCGAGGAAGTGAAGAGACAGGTGGGGGTGGGGAAAAAAGGAGAATTGAAGGAGCCGTTGGGCATTGAAAACATGTCAGCATCGGTCAGTCGTGCGCAGGCAGCGAGTGTTGTTGTTTCGAGTGTTGAATGCGCAATATGCGGTTGTACCGATAGATTGTTGAGGTGTTCGCGTTGTAAAAGTGTTGTTTACTGCACCAAAGAGCATCAGAAGTTGGATTGGAAGAGGCACAGAATCCACTGTCAGAGAAGTGGTGAGGATGGACTGTTGATCGACACGTCTTCCGGCTCCAGTGGCAGACTCTCTAACCTAAGTGATAATATTGGCGAGGAGATCGAGAGGATACAGGGAAACACCAGAAATCAGGAGGGAATACGTAAGTGAGGGCCAATTAAGAGGGGTCTCAACACTTTCTTCTCAAGAAAACCTTTTTATTGAACAATTTCTTCAATTTTTGTTTTTGGTTATGACAAAAAAAGTCCAGGGGGGCGGTAATCATAAAATTCTTGAATTGATACGATAAATTTTACGGAAGGTCATATCGAACACCCGAAAAACAATTGAAGAGCCAATTCGGTTCTTTCGAGCCAAAAACAAAGAAAAAAATTATAGTCATTATAATTTATTCTTAATTAAGTCTCTTATGTCAACATTTTGAGTTTTTTTTACAATCAGAGCTTGAAAGTGAATTGAAATGATTGATTTTCTCTTGATTATCTTCACCAGAATCAAAGCCGACTCGTGGAAATCACACCGGGAAGGTCTCCTCCAGCGAGACGATTCCCTCGTCGGCCCCCGAGCCCTCAAAGAGTGGCTGGACATCGCCGATCCTCTACGAGGGAAGTGCGGAGGACACGATTCTCGGTGCACGAGCCGAATCCCTGAATCCCACTCGCGGTCCCACTGACTCCGAGGAAATAATCACTGAAGATCATACCCACCATCACAACGGAATGAAAACCTTCCCCGAGGTGTCGCTGAGTCGTGACGACGACTTTCTACCGCCCTTTCTCCACCGAAATCGAAATAACTTCGAGGAGTTTATCATCGATGACATCTGCCGAAATGTCATAAGGGACATGAATAAATATGGTGTTTGTGTTGTGGACGATTTTCTCGGGGCCGACAAGTGCTTAACAGTTTTGGACGAAGTGCTGAATATGTACAGCGCTGGAGTGTTCAAGGATGGACAGTTGGTGTCCAATAAAGCGGGTGCCAAGGATCTCAAGACCATCAGGGGCGACCAGATAACGTGGCTCGATGGCAAGGAGAAACAGTGCCCCAATATTGGAATGCTCATATCCCAGGTTGACGCCATTGTCATGAGGGCCAACAAAATGGACAACAACGGAAAAATGGGGAATTACAACATCAACGGGAGGACAAAGGTAATTCCCTCACATTCATTTATTTATTCAGTTGGCGTGGCTTGCCTAAGAAAGAGCTTTCCATCAGGAAGTCCTCGATCTCCAGGGAAATCCCAATTAGACATTTTGTTTTTTTTTTGTTGTTTTAATTGGTTTAATTGTCCGAGTGGTGGCCTTTGTTAAGAGACCACATTTCTCCAACATTTCACTCCTCCCAAAATCAATTACTTTCTCCCCTGATCTCCATCCTCAGTTCATTTGATGAATAAAAAATTGGGACTCGCAGCATTTGGAGGGGGAATTTCTCCAGCTGTCCAGCAAAATGTTCACCCCAAATTACCTCCAGTTTCCTTGTAAACTCAATCCCTCTACAGTTGAACGACTGAACCACTGGATTTTCTGATTGTGAATTCTTTTTTTTTTATCAAATCTCTCCAAACATGCTGAATGTAAACACAGCCTGGGGGACACATTTGCACCCGTTCCTACTCGCTTTCTGATAGTTGCAACGAACTCACCAAGTGCCGTCAGTCACGTACGCCATTGCCCCTCCCCACCGCTCGCTTAGCATCATTGAACATTTATTCTTGAATGTGTGCATTACATACATTCACCGGCCATTTAAATCGGCCCACGTGCATCATCATCGAGTGGATGCTATTTCCTATCTTTTGCTCTGGTTTTTTTTTGTCTCTAGTGAGAGAGTACAGCCGATGGTTTCCAACACCTTCAACCTCTCGCAAGGTGAATTATACTCCGGATCATCTGCTGTTGAACCTCTTGTTGTTTTTGTTGAAGGAACTTATTTTCCTCGACCTCGACCTCAAAATATTTGGCAGTTTTCCTCAGATATTTATAAATAAACAAAATTCTCGCCGTCTGAACTCTTGAACTTCGAAGTTCAGACTCGACTCGGCTCGATTAAATTTATTAAAAAATGACGATCTCTTTTTTCACTGGAGGGGGAAGTGGAATTGGTTCTCTCGTGAGTGATCTTCCTCGGGGGAGTCCTCGGGGGGCAAGTGATCCTGGGGAATGATCGATGAGGGAATATTTGGAAAGGAGATAGTCGCGGGGTTCACTCGGGGAAAATATATCATTTTTAGGTTTATTTTTATGAGGAAGTGAGAGGACTCGCGGTCTCACTTCTTGCGCGCATGACTACATCATCGGGTTAAAATTAGTCATGACCTCGGAGAGGCTGCAGGAAAATTCGATTGCTCTAGGTGAAAACACCAGGAATTCCGGACTTTTTAGTCTCGTAGAAGTAGATAATCCGGTGTTCATTGTTCATTGTTCACTGCTTTCAACCTTTTTAAATTTGTTGTTTGAGTGCCTCGAGGGGGGGGGGAGTTAATGATTAATGACTTTGAGGTAGGTCAGTCATTCAGAAACCAGGTAATGCGGATCCACAACCTTCAGATGTCCCCTTTCAGCAGTGAACGTTAGAGAGTCAGGAGAGTTGAGGAAAGAATTTCATTTGGTTTGAGGCGACTTAACTCGAGAGGGAACGAACTGAGGGCAAAATGTGAAAAAATCATTTTTTTGTAAAATTTTGTCAACTACAAAAAAGCTCTTCTGACTTTTTCTCGTAGGAGTGCTTGGTGGTGAAGGAAATGACAAAATAGGGGAACGGATTTTGCAAGTTCAGAAAATTCTGGCCTCTTTAGTGAGTTTTTAGGGGAAAATATTTTAAAAATTGTTTGGGAATTAATCTCCTGCCCCAAAAATGTCGAAAAAGAGGGGAAATGTCAGGGATTTTGGGATAATTTGGTGAATTATTAGTTTAAATATTTTTTAACACTCGATATATTCCGGGGAATCCATCGGACAATAGAGGATTATCTTATCAGCTGGACGAATATTAATGAGTAATTTTTCCGCCTGCTTTTCTAGCGAAAAAAAATTCAGTATTTTCATTTTAACTTTACGAGACTCGGACTTCTTTTCCTCATCCCCAGCTGGAGCGTCACTAACTATTTTAATTGAGAGTCTGATGTAACGAAGTCATTCATCTTCTGAAGGTGACATTTGTTATGAAATGGAAATAAAAAAAATGATAAGTGTCGGTAATAGGAAAAAAAATGCCGAGACAAAGACACTCGACTACTAAAGATTAAAGTCTGAAAGAAAAAAATGCCAACGAGTGTCAATAATAATAGACATTCCAGGTAAATTTGACATCAATGTACAGGTGAAAATCACTCATGAGAAAACTTTGATTAGTCAATTTTCTAATTATCTCGGTAATTAGTGGATTTACGAGAAAATGAGAAAAATAGTTTTTTATAGAAAATTTAATTCTCTTCAAAAAATGTCCAACGACTTTTCCTCCTAGGATGGACTGTTAACGAGATAATCGGGTTTTTGATAAGATAATGGGAGGAGAACTATATTAAACCCACTATTCGCACTTGAAACGCAGATGAATAATCAAGGTTACAGCTCAAAATGGGTCAAGGCTCTGGATGGACGAAGACGCGTGGCCTTCCCCACTCGCCGCACATGTCGGAATCCCTTGCGCATCAGATCCTCATGGAGATAGAGCATTTATTCCTACTACGAATTCCACCAACTGCTATCAATTCGCATCCACACTGTCTGCAAATCTGCATTTTCACGTCTAAGTGAGGGATTTTAGGGGAAAAAGTGAAAAGACATTTTTCCTTGATAATTAAATTCTCTACAAAAAACATTCTAGGAGATTTTCCCGTAGAGTTCGTCATTGGCGAGATAATTCAGCGGATGTGATGACAACATCAAATTATGGTTCATGGAATGGAAGAGTTGGGAATTAAAATTTAATTCAAACGCCTTTTTTTAGTTTAATAGAGAAAAAAAATTGGGTAATTATCGTCGAGGGTTGCCGCGAAGTTTCAATCGCAGTTGAAACCATCTAGACATGCAATTTCGTTTCGACAGTTTCTTTTTCTGACGAATTCATGAGTCACTCTCGAGTTTTATTGATCAAAGGCCAAGCGACTAGGCCAGGTTGTCCACGACTGAATTCTATGACTGCCTGGGCGAATTCATTATATTCCCTGACCACGGGGAATTAACGTAGTTAAGAGGACAGTTAATTTGCAGACTCGATGTACTCCAAATAATTCCCTAGACCTAAACGCTATTTTTATAATTTATCTCCTTTCAATCGACAGAAATTTTGTTTTCTGGAGTCTAAAGACCAGAAAGTCTTCTTCGAAATGCAAACTTAATTTTTCCTAATTTTTTTTCTTCAACTAAACATTTTGGAAAATTTTCTCTGCGTAAATTTCTATTTTAGCGATTTTTCCCAATTTTTTCTACGACTAGAGACTTTGGAGAATTCTCTTTGCGGAGATTTCGTTTGCAACGATTTTTCTACATGTTATTATTCGAAAGAAAACTGTTGGAAGTAGGGGAAAAGAAAATGTGGCTGACGGCACGTAGACCAAGTGAAAGTCCTCCAAATTCGGGGATTCCCCGCTGGAGAATTAATGCGCACTAGTCTTCAATTGATATTTGATTGAAGTTTATTGTTTACAAGCTTAAACAAAATTAAAGTCATTACGAGAATTTCTCAGATGACAGTTCAAATTGTTCGTATAAATTTTGGTCTTCAATTTATCCGTCTCGATAAAAATAATCATCGAATGAGTAATTTCCGATGAAAGTCTAAAATAATTTTTTCCGACAATTAAGTCGCCTGCAAAAAATTCTCCATTTTTTTTCGTAACACTACTCATTAACTAATAAACGATCAATTGTTTATTCAATTAATTATAGTCGATTGAAGAGGGGGGAAAATATTTTGAGAAGTGGAAACTTTGTAAATGAGAAACACCACTTCCGAGTATTTTCTCAATAAGGAAAAATGAGAACTGAACATTTTGTAGATATTAAACAAACCGAAGAACAATGACAGTGTCTCCGAAAATATAATACTCAGGCGTGCGTAATGGATCAACACAGACGCCCGGAGTGACCCTCGCGGTGTTACAAACGCATTAGTAAATTAATAATGCGCATGAGAAAAATTATAAAAGAATTCTCTGCAGTCGAATGTCAGCGGACGTCCAAAGTATTTTCACCGAGAAATGTTTTCTCTCTTTGCCCCGCAATTGTTTAATTAAACATGTCCGGAGGTTTCATTAATCCACATAAACAAATTATCCTATTTTATTGCCAATTATATACGAGTAATTATCTTGTTGTGTGAGTTTTTAGGGGAGAATTTTTGCTCTGTTGGCTCATTGTTCGTTGAAAATTGAGGGAATAACGTGGGATTTTTTTTATCTTTCAGGCGATGGTCGCCTGCTATCCAGGATATGGCTCTCATTACGTGAAGCACGTGGACAATCCAAATCGCGACGGGAGATGTATCACAGCTATTTACTACCTCAATAAAGATTGGGACATAAAGGTGAATAAAAAGTGATATTAAAACGATTAATAAATAAAAAAGACTGGGGAAAAGAGTCATTTCTTAACGCCCGGATCGACTGTCTTTAGCAACATTTTCTAAATTTCATTTTATTATACTTTTCCAACAAATTATCACCACATTTACTTTGCAATGTAACAATTATCCGAATTTTCATGAATTTATAAGGAAAAAAATTTTTCTTAATAATTGGACGCTGTCCCTTGAGAGGGAATTATTGATATTGTCCGGAATTATTCAAGTGATCAGTTGCCAATTGATTTGTATTCCTCCAAAAAAATTTATAAAATAAGACGCGAGCGAAGTTTCAAAAGATCGTCGATCCGGGCGTTACTGAAAAATTAAGTAAAAAACGAGGAAATTTACGTGAGAATTTGATTTGTTCAGAAAAATGGTGGACTCTTGAGGATATTCCCCGAGGGCTGGCGGGACCAGGTCGCCGACATTCAGCCCCTCTTCGACAGACTCTTATTCTTCTGGTCCGACAGGAGAAATCCCCACGAAGTTCAGCCAGCCTACAAGACGAGATATGCCATTACACTCTGGTATTTTGATGCTGAGGAGAGGAGTCAAGCTTGCCGGAGATACCAGAGAGAACGTATGTATTTTTAAAAAAATAATAATCATTGTTTAACAATTATTTTCATTAAAACAAAAATCATTCACAATAGAGACTTTAAAACTTTGAGTGAAAAATCGATTGGAAGGGCCTCAAAAATTCAAAAAAAAATCCACTGAGACAATTTTAAAAGTCTAGAAGTCATTTCAGCAATTCAACTGATTTATTAATTATTTAAATATTTTTTTTACTCATCCAGGAGAAGTGCCTCAATCATGAAATGCAGTATCGCCTCCACAGAAAAATCATCACCTCATTTGTTCTTCCCTCTCCTTCTCTCGCCTGTCTCCCGAGAGATAGGAATTGAAGATTTGTAAATAAATTATTATGTAAACAGAGCACTGGTACATAAACGTCACGTATTAATGATGTATTGAATGGAAGACTCCGAGCAAAAAGTGCAATGTTGAAAGAAAAAGAAAGCGAAAAAATTAAACGATGGAAGTGTAATCGCCTACCCCCAGTGTTAATCAGCGCTCTTCCCCGATTAACTCTTCTTAGGGATTGTAATTAATGATTTTTCGGCCAGTAGAATAATTATTTCCTCACATTTTTACGCAATTAACTGATTGTTGGGGGATAAAAGCGCAGAATTCATTGATTAATTGTGGAAGACAACCGGAGGAATTTATTGATTAGTCAATTGGAATTGTCGAATTGAAATTATATCTTGTATTTTGTAATTGCGGGGGAGGTAAGAGGAGATTTTGTGAATAAAACCAAACCGGCGAGATTTGCAAAAGACAATGGAAAGTTAAGTAATTAACAATTACAAGAGAATTGATTTTCTGAATCGTCGAAAACTCGGAAGTGGTTGGGTCTGGTGAAAAATGTCAAGAGATATTATTTGTTGGAAATTTGAGCCTCTGCAAAAATGTTCTTGTCACATTTTTCGGTAGAACCAACGGTTTCCGGGATATTCGCGAAATAGGTCCACGAGAATTATTAATTTCTTTCTTTTTTTTCTCCATAATTTGCGCTTTTTAATTGCAAGATTATTATTTAGACTGCACTTTTTGTGTCCCAATGTTTAAGAACTTGTCGATTAGTCATCGAGAGCCACAGACTGACGTGAATCGAGTGTTGGAACGCGAGCTTTTGATTTTGTACAGTGAAAATTATTAAAATGATCTAAAAATTGTGGATATATCAATTTTACCTCACTAATGTTTATTGTACGAGTACTTTTGTATTTTCAGCACTCTCATTTCTTTCTCACCTCTCATGAACACAATTTTTCAAGCTGAAAGTAACTCAGTATCGAGTTTCATGCGAATGTTTAAATTATTGATTAAGACTAAGTTTTTTTTCCCCTCTGATTTTTAGCTATTATATTAACTCATTTAATTATAAATAATGTTGTTAATTACTTAAGTCATGAAGGGAAATTATTTCTCGTCAGAGTATTGTAAAACTGAACATAGAACAGATTTTATTACGAGCGATTGAATAAATACTGTACAGAGAGCATTATCTACATTTTTTTTATTCTAATTGTTACGCAATTATCTCGGTAATCAGTCCATTTGGGAGGAAATTTGTGATGACAAATTTTGTAGAGAATTTAATTTCCCACAAATCATTCCTCAGACTATTTTTCCTAATGTTGGTAATTAATGAGCCATTGGGGATTCATCGATTAGTCACCGATTAGACTTCGATAAAAAAGTAACTGTTAATTAGCTTGTGGTTTAATTTTCAACGTCTGCGATGTCGCTCGGCAGCTCACAGTCTTCGACTTCATTAGTTCCTGGCCGGTAGACTTTGAACGAGAAATTATTCCGGGGAAATGTGCCCGGATTCACCACTTGACAATCATTTATTTTTGTGGTATACTGTTGATAATTGTCAGCTACGATGATCAGATCTGGCGTTGGGAACAGCTGGAGGACGTGGTCGTGCTTCCAGTAGACGGGAACCACTGGGAGACTCATCGGCGCCAGGTGAGACTGGGAAATTATCGTTTTTGCGTACTGAAATCAATTGAACAATGAATTTTATCGCTTCACGATTGACATCTTAATTACTTGTTCTGGTGGGTTTTCATTGTTTTTACGATTTATTGCTCTCAGTAACAATTGTCTGGCAAACCTGGCGTCAATTACGCCAACAACTGGGTCAATTTAAAAATTAAAACCATTGAAAAAAAATACCTTCAGGTTTAAAAAAAATTCTGAACAATTTAAAAATAACTTTCTCCAAAAAAAAAAATCAATTCAATAAAAAAATCGATTAATTATTTTTTTTGGGCGTAATTGAAGGGAAAAAAATTATGGAAATGGGGTAGACATTGTTAAATGGTAAAAACTCACGTGATCGTAGATATTTCCCTGCTCCGGATACTTCAGAGTATTCCTGCACATTTTGGAGATCATGTCCTCCCTGAAGACGACAATTTCTTTCGTGCAGTACTGAATCCTGCAGGGATTCCCGGCTAAAATGGCGCCTGGTAGATTCTTGGTGAAGTCCTCCAGAATTTTCCGAGGGAGAGGCCCTCGGGGGAGGATCTTGGCGGCCCCCAGGTCCTGGGAGCCCGGAACAAAAATGAATTTCGATGTATTTTTAATCTCAGGATATCGCTGGATGAGTTTATAGAGATCCTGGAAGCCCTTCTGCAATTTTTCTCCACTGGAGACATTGGGAGGGAACGAGAGAAAGTTCCCACAGATGATGAAGGCAATGGGAGGATCCTCGGAGTAGCCCTCGAGGATAACCTCAAATTTGTCGAGGACCTCGGCATTGTCCAGCCACAATTCCGAGATTATGACGATCATGTCCATCTCGTGGGCTTCCTCGTGCTTCCGGAGCTTCTCCGAGCACTTCAGGGAGGTCTTGTGGGGCCCTCCGAAGGTGTTCTCAGTGCCAAAGGCGGCTCTGGAGTTCGCGGAGGACTCGGTTGGAGGTAGTTCAATCTTCTTTACTTCCAGGATCTCGTTGTGGTAGTGGCCGTGGGCTATCACCACGCAGCCTTCGGTTATTAGGCCTTCGTCGAAGACGTGAGGGTTTCAATTGTTAAGGATTAATTTTAAAGACCCTAAGGTACGGCCCACTCGATTTTATGTGGAGCACGGCCCACTCGATTTTAGTTATCCACATAGCCATTTGCGGGGTTACTAATTACCACCGCAGACAGGCATGAATAATTATGATCTTGGGGCAGACGAGAGGACACGATATCTAATATGTCGGCAATTAGATTACATGAGGAAGTAATGATGATTACAGTTAATAATCTACATACAACGAACGCCTGTTGTCCCCAAACCACCAGAAAATTCTCCAATATGGCGGCCGAATTTTACTCGCGAAACAAATGCAAATGGTGATTCCTGAGAAAATAACACCTACAGGAGACCTAATTGCCGACATATTAGACTTTATGACCTTTCGTTTGAGCCCAAGATCATGACTTTTCACGTCTGTTGTCGGCCGTAATTAGTCACCCCGTAAACGGCTACAATGAGCAGAGATTCTGGGGAATTCTGACGAATCTAGGGGTAAAAATAACAAAATGAATCGAGCAAGCCGGGCGGTAAGGACTAATTATTCTTTTCCTCTGTGCCCTATTTAATTAAAGAATCATTGATTAGACCCTGGGTCTCCAGAAAAGCTTAATTTTCTCGTAGTGATATCTCAGGAATAAATAACTCAATAAATCCCCAGATGACTTAGTTAATTCTAAAAGGATATTGCCTTCGTCAGGTCGACCTTGATGAACCCCCCAGTGTCCTCCAGGAAGTACTGGCGATCAAAAAGCTCCGACAGGATCCCCATAACAAAGACATTCCCCCGTCTAGAAGCGGTGAGCAAAAACTCAATGGGAATGAGTTCCTTCTTCTCCGAGTCACTCTCCCCAAACTTCCTGGGGGCGAAGGGCTCCTGGCGCTTGGTCCTCTCCTTGAGCAAACTCAGCCGGTTCCTGAAGACCTCGATCTTGTACTCGGACTCGGGGAAGAAGTCCGGTCTCACCCTCTGAAGAACAAATTTCTTCAGGGAAAGGTCGTAAACTACCTGAGGAGTGTCCTCGACGTCGAGGACATTGAAGATAGTCTCCGACTGGTCTAGGATCTTCTCGGGCCGCACACACTCCTTTATCGCCTGCTTCACGTGCTCCAGGGAGATGTGGGGATCTTCCAGGTTGAGGCTCAGAATCTGCTCTGTGATTTTATTCAGCCAGTGCTCTCGCTCGTCTGGGGCAACGCTCACCAGCTGTTTCACCAGGAATGTTGCGACGTTCCTGGATGAATTCATTGAGGTAATTAATTAATTAGGGCAACCGAATAGTAGAAAACCAGTTCAAGATCTTCTGTTCTTCCTTCGGTGAATTTGATTGAATTCCAGGAGCTTGCATTAAAAAATTAATCCTCTGGTTCAATTCAATAAGACCCGTTCGTCCAAAAATAATTTGATCAAATTGACTTCGATCTAGAATTTATTCTAATTCATCCCCAGGGAAATCCCATTTATAAATAAATTACTTGACGTCAAAAAGGCCTTGGACGAAAGGACTCTTGAGATCAAAAGAGCCGGACCCCATTGAATAATAAGAATAATAATAATAATACCTCGTGATGGTGAATCCATACATTGAAAATGTGCTCTGCACATTTTTAATTGCTTTATCATCGGCCATAATGATATTTTAACTGGAAATCTTTCAGGTTGTATCACTAAATCTCCATCAGAGCTCGCTTTCTAACCTCACTCACTTGATAAACGCTTCTCAACTGCAAAATAATCACGCAGAAATTAAAAGACCAACTGCAGACAAACAACTAAAAATTAACCTTGAGGATCAAGAGTTGGCAATGATTTTTTTAAGAACGGTAATTGCTACCTTATTCAAATTATCTCCTGCAGTGTTTGATAAACAACCGCCTAGTCTACATTTCCGCTCGTTTTGCCGCTCTTGGCAGGAGTATCGGTCCATAAAACAGATATCTGAGGGATTTTAGGAGAGAACTGGGGTGGAATTTGGCGCGTTTTTGCCTACATAAAACTTATTTTTTTGCTCCCGTTAGAGAGCGTGCGATACAACGCATTGTGTGTGTAGATTTGAGAACCCAAACGCAGCGTTGTTTAAATTGAATTATCCAGATAAGTAAAGTACACCAGAAACAGGCTGCTGAATTAACAAGTTATTTTAACGAATATCTTATATCTCGGGAACTAATGGGCCGATCAACGTAAAATCAATTTCGTTTGGAAGGGCTCGAATAGCTGTAACAGATTTTCCACTTTTTAACGAAACATAATTTTTGAAAATTTATTAATAATTAAGAACAAGTTTTGATAAATTTTCAAAAATTATTTTTCGTTAAAAAGTGGAAAATCTGTTACAGCCCCTCGAGCCCTTTCAGGTGAAATTAATTTTACGTTGATCGACCCATTAGTTCCCGAGATATAAGGTATTCATTAAAATAGCTCGTTTTAATGAATACCTCATATCTCGGGAAATAATGGGTCGATCAATGTAAAATCAATTTCGTCTGAAAGGGCTCGACGAGCTGTAACAGATTTTCAACTTTTTAACGAAAAAAAATTTTCGAAAATTTATCAAAACTTGTTCTTGATTATTAATAAATTTTCGAAAATTATTTTTCGTTAAAAAATGGAAAATCTGTTACAGCTTTTCGAGCCCTTTCAGACGAAATTGATTTTACGTTGATCGGCCCATTAGTTCCCGAGATATAAGGTATTCATGAAAACGA